>CAJQZJ010000072.1:186876-209285 GCA_907164525.1 Lophiomys imhausi
ACACACACACACACACACACACACACACACACACACACACACACACACACACACACACATTTAGAATGGCAAGGTCACATAAAAATTTGCCTACAAAGTAAGGAATCTGATGAATCCATTGAAACACAGTCATTCATTGCAAGCTTCTTTTTGTGGGTTTATGGACCACAGTTAAAATCAGAACCGTGAACCTAAACTCTTTATAGTTAGAGAATATGGGCCCACTAATGGGGTAATAACATGGTCAATAATAATTAGCAATTATGTAATATTTCCATACATAAACCGATTTAAGAAAGTCAGTGGCATTATTTATGTAAGGAAAAAGAAAACTATTACTATTATTATTACTAATGCTAGCAAACCATTTCTGAACTTGCTCTAAACATTTTAGGTGCCATTTTCTGAGTAGTATTACTAGCACTTAAAAAAAAATCAAAACCAAAAAACATAACCAGGCATGGTGACATATTCCTTTAATCCCAGCACTTGGGAGGCAGAGGAAGGCAGATCTCTGTGAGTTCAGGGCCAGGGTGTTCTACAAAGAAAGTCCAGGAAAGCTAGGGCTATTACACAGACAAACCCTATCAGAAAAACAAAAAACATTAAGCATTCATTCCTGAAGATGAAAAGGGTGAGCATCAGGACATTTAAGTTAGCATTCTGTTTTCAAGACTGATAAGTAACTTTGTGCCCATTGATCTTAATCCAATCCTGCATCAAACTTTAATATTGAAAAAAACACCACTGGTTTAAGACCCAGGGACTTTGTTTTTCTCATTCAGAAAAAAAAAATATGAGGACAAATATTCCCACAGAGAAATAGAAGGTGAATTAGGTATTCTCTATCTTGAGAATTAACCTATGTCAGACATTACTGTTGCAAATATGCTGGGCGTGGTATGACTTGGAGATAATAATTGAGCTTACAATTAAGAAACGCTGAAACAATAGGGGTTTTCAGGCCCTATTATTACCAGGTACCTCAATACACAAGCCAGTGTGGCTTGATTTAAAACGAAATGGATTTTATTTGAGTCAGTATTCAAATTATAAAATCTTAAGAAGTATCTTAAAATTATTTAGTTTCTTAATAACATTGAACTATAGAAAAAACTCAAGACATTTGGTCAAATGAACAAATTCTCATGTGGTTCATTTCATGTGTGGCTCTCATAACTTTCTTTTCATCATGTTATGATTTCCCTTTCTTGTTTGCTTTCTATATTTCAAAATAAATGCCATGTCTATTGGGAAATATTCTTAGGTTCACTATCTAGGATTACTTAGGTCCTCTAGTAAGGACTTCCAAAATACTTTGGATCAATGAATTGTATTTGGGGAAGCATGAACATATGGACTAAGTCAAATATTGTGATAGTGAAGCCATCACTATCAGACAGTATTTATAGAAAAGGAGACATAAAAAACAGCTTAAAGGAAATGTAACTGATAAACACTGAACTGCATATATTTATACATTACAATTAGATTCATTTTAATTTAAGACAATGAAGAAATCACGATCAAGGTAAGAAACATGTCTATCATTCCCAAAGTCACCTTTATTTTCTTTCCTTTTAAAAATGTTTATTTATTACTTCAAGTTACATCTCCATCATAGTACCCTCTTTCGACACCTCCCAGTTCCACCCTCCCACCCTGAACTCCCTCTCCCACCCATCCCAATCCTCCCATGTGGAGCATCCCTACAAGTCAGCCCCTCTCAGTTCAACAGTCATATGAGAACATCCTCTTGCACTGTGGGCCTACATGATAGCACCCCTGGGGTAAATTAACCCATCAATAGGTAACAAAGTCTATGTTCCTGATCCTTTTGGAGTGTTGGTTGTAGGATAGTTATCCTGTACTATATGGCTAAAATACAATTATAAGTGAGTAGATGCCATGTGCATCCTTCTGAGTCTGGGTTAGATCACTCAGGATGAGCTTTTCTAGTCCCATCCATTTGGCTGCAAATTGCATGATTTACTTATTTCTGATAGCTGAGTAGTATTCCATTGTGTAAATGTACCACAATTCTTGTTATCCATTCATCAGCTGAGGGAGGTCTGGGTTGTTTCCAGTTTCTAGCTATTACAAATAAGGCTGATATGAGCATAGATGAGGATATGTCCTTGTGGTTTGGTGAGGAATCTATTGCATGAATACCCAGAAGTGGTATGGCTGGGTCTTGAGGTAGAGCTATTCCAAGTTTTCTAAGACATCACCAGACTGATTTCCACAATATTTGTACAAGTTTGCACTCCCACCAGCAACGGAGGAGTGTTCCCCTTTCTCCACACCCTCACCAGCATGTGCTGTCATTTGAACTTTTGATCTTAGCCTTTCTGGCAGGTGTGAGATGGAAACATGGAGTCATCTTGAGTTGTATTTCTCTGATGATTAAGGATGTTGAGCATTTCTTCAAATGTCTCACTGCCATTAGACATTCCTCCTTTGTGTAATCTAGGTTTAGCTCTGTTTCCCATTTTTTGATTATTTTGGATTATTTGGTTTCTTGGTGTTTAATTTCTTGAGTTCTTTATAAATTATGGGTATTAGCCCTCTGTTGGAAGTGGGGTTGGTAAAGACCTTTTTGCAATCTGTAGGTTACCTGTTTGACCTAATGGCAGTGTCCTTTGCCTTACAGATGCTTCTCAGTTTCATGATGACCCATTTATTGATTGTTGGTCTTAGAGCCTGAGCTATTGATGTTCTGTTCAGGAAGTTGTCACCTGTGCCAATGAGATCAAGGCTTTTCCCCATTTTCTCTTCTATTAGATTTAGTGTTTCAGGTTTATGTTAAGGCCTTTGATCCACTTGGACTTAAGTTTTGTGCAAGGTGATAAATATGGTTCTAATTTCATTCTTTTACATGTTGACATCCAGTTAGACCAGCACAATTTGTCGAAGATGCTGTCCTTTTCCATTGTACGGTTTTGGTTCCTTTGTCAAAAATTAAGTGACCATAGGTGTGTGGGTTCATTTCTGGGTCTTCAATTTGATTCCATTGATCCACTGGTCTGTTTCTATACCAGTACCATGCTATTTTTACTACTATTGCTCTGTAGTATAGCTTGAAATCTGGGATGGTGATACCACCAGATTTTTTTTTAATTGTACAGGATTGATTTAGCTATTCTGGATTTTTTGTTATTCCATATGAAGTCAAAAATTGTTTTTCCAGGTATATAAAGAATTGTGTTGGTATTTTTGATAGGAATTGCATTGAATCTATATATTGTTTTTGGCAGGATGGCCATTTTTGTTATATTGATCCTGCCTATCAATGAGCATGGGAGATCTTTCCATTTTCTGATGACCTCTTCAATTTCTTTCTTCAAGGATTGAAGTTCTGGTCATACAGATCTTTCACTTGCTTACTAGAGTTACCCCCAGGTATTTTATATTATTTTTGGCAATTTGTGAAGGGTGTTATTTCCCTGATTTCTGTCTCAGGCTATTTATCTTTTGTATAAAGAAGGGCTTCCAATATTTCAAAATTAATTTTGCATCCATCCTCCTGGCTGAAGGTATTTACCAGTTGTAGGAGTTCCCTGGTATAATTTTTGGGGTCACTTATGTATGCTATCATATTGTCTGCAAATAGGGATAATTTGACTTCTTCGTTTCCAATTTGTATCCCCTTGAGCTCCTTTAGTTGTCTTATTGCTCTAGCAAGAACTTCAAGTGCTATATTGAAGAGATATGGAGAAAGTGGGCATCCTTGCCTTGTCCCTGAGTTTAGAGGAAATGCTTCAAGTTTCTCTCCATTTAATTTGATGTTGGCTACTGGCTTGCTGTATATTGCTTTTATTATTTCTAGGTATGGACTTTGTATGCCTGTTCTCTCCAGGACTTTTAGCATGAAGGGGTGTTGGATTTTGTCAATGCCTTTTCAGCATCTAGCGAGATGATCATGTGTGTTTTTTTTCTTTCATCTTGTTTATATGGTGAATTATGTTGATGGATTTTCCTATGTTGAACCATCCCTGATTTTGAGGGATGAAGCCTACTTGATTATGGTTTGCCAGTATTTTATTAAGTATTTTTGCATCTATGTTCATGAGAGAAATTGATCTGAAATTCTCTTTCTTTGTTGGGTCTTTGTTTGGTTTAGAAATTAGGGTGACTATTGCCTCATATATTGAGTTTGTCTGAGTTCCTTCTCTTTCTATTTTGTGGAAGAGTTTGAAGAGTATTGGCATTAGCTCTTCTTTGAAGGTCTGGTAGAATTCTGTGCTGAAACCATGTGGCCATGGGCTTTTTTGATTAGGAGACTTTTAATGACTGTTTCTATTTCCTTAGGGGTTATAGGACTGTTTAATCTGTTAACCTGATCTTGATTTAATTTTGGTAGTTGGAATCTATCAAGAAAGTTGTCCATTTCACTTACATTTTCAAATTTGGTGGAGTACAGATTTTTAAAGTAGGACCTAAAGATTCTCTGGATTTCCTCGATGTCTGTTGTTATTTCTCCCGTTTCATTTCTGATTTTGTTGATTTGGGTATTTTCTCTCTACCTTCTTGTCAGTTTGGTTAAGGGTTTATCTATTTTGTTGATTTTGCTCAAAGAACTAACTCTTGGTTTCGTGGTTCTTTATATTGTTCTTTTTGTTTCTAAGTTGTTAATTTCAGCCCTATGTTTGATGATTTTGTGCCTTCTGCTCCTCTTGCAAGTGTTTGATCCTCCCCCTCCCCCAAGATCTTCCAGTTCTGCTGTTAATTTGCTAATATGAGCTATCACAATTTTCTTTTTGAAGGCACTTAGTGCTATGAACTTACCTTCTGCTACTGCTTTCATTGTGTCCCACAGGGTTGGGTATGTTGTGCCTCCATTTTTGTGGGATTTTAAGAAGTCTTTGATGTCCTTCTTTATTTCTACCCTGACCCAGTAGTCATTCAGTAGAGAGTTGTTCAGGTTCCAGGAATGTGCAGATTTTCTGTTATTTCTGCTGTTGTTGAAGTCCAGCTTTATTCCATGGTGGACTGATAAGACACAAAGGTTTTTTTTTTTTTCAATTTTCTTGTATCTATTGAGGCTTGCTTTGTGTCTGACTACATGGTGGATTTTGGAGAAGGTTCTGTGCAGTGCTGAAAAGAAAGTGTATTTTTTAGTGTTTGAGTGAAATATTCTGTAAATATCTTTTAAGTCCAATTGGTTCATGACTTCTGTTATAGACTCATAATTTCTCTGCTTTCTGTCTTGATGTCCTGTCCATTGTTGTGAGTGGAGTGTTGAAGTCTCCTCCTACTAATGTGTGAGGATCGATTTGTGGTTTAAGTTTTAGAAGAGTTTCTTTTTTAAATTTATTTATTTATTGCTTTAGGTTACATCTCCATCATAGTGTCCTCTTTCAACACTTCCAAGTCCCACCTTCCCACCCTCTACCCACTAACCCTTCCATCCAATTCCTCTGGAGTGGAGTGTCCCTACATAACATTCCCCCGCCCCAGTTCAGCAGTCATATGAGGGCCAAGAGCCTCCTCATACACTGGGTCCCTACAAGACACTACCACCAGTGAAAAGTGTCTCAATGACAGGGAGAGAAAACAAACAAACAAACAAAAAGTCTATCTCCATGTTCCCTTTGGTGCGTTGGTTGTAGTATAGTTATCCTGTACTATATGGCTAAAATCTAACTATAAGTGAATAGATGCCATGTGCAACCTTCTGAGTCTGGGTTAGCTCACTCAGGATGAGCTTTTCTAGTTCCATCCATTTGGCTTCAAATTGCATAATTTCCTTGTTTCTGATAGCTGAATAGTATTGCATTGTGTAGATGTACCACAGTTTTTAAATCCATTCTTCAGTTGAGGAACATCTGGGTTGTTTCCAGTTCCTAGCTATTACAAATAAGAATAAGGCTTCTATGAACATCGATGAGGAAACTTCCTTGTGATTTGGTGAGGAGTCATTTGGATTTATACCCAGAAATGGTATGGCTGGGTCCCAAGGCAGAGCTATTACAAGTTTTCTAAGATATCGCCAGAATGACCTCCATAGTGGTTGCACAAGCCTGCCCTCCCACCAGCAATGGAGGAGGGTTCCCCTTTCTCCACACCCTCCCCAGCATGTGCTGTCATTTGAGCTTTTGATCTTAGCCATTCTGACATGTGTGAGATGGAATCTTAGAGTCCTCTTGAGTTGCATTTCTCTGATGATTAAGGATGCTGAGCATTTCTTCAAGTGTCTCTCGGCCTTTAGGAATTCCTCCTTTGTGAATTCTCTGTTTAGCTCTTTTCCCCATTTTTAAATTGGATTATTTGTTTTTTTGGCATTTAATTTCTTGAGTTCTTTGTAAATTTTGGATATTAGACCTTTGTCAGATGTGGGGTTGGTGAAGATTTTTTTCCCAATCTGTAGGCAGCCGTTTTGTTTGAATGACAGTGTCTTTTTACAGAAGCTTTTCAGTTTCATGAGGTCCCATTTATTGATTGTTGGTCTTAGGTCCTGAGCTGTTGGTGTTCTGTTCAGGAAGTTGTCACCTGTGTCAATGTTTTTGAGGGTTTTTCCCACTTTCTCTTCTAGTAGATTTTTTGTGACCAGGCTTATGTTAAGGTCTTTGATCCACTTGGGCTTAAGTTTTGTACAAGGTGATAAGTATAGGTCTAATTTCATTCTTTTACAAGTGGACATCCAGTTGGACCAGCACCATTTGTTGAAGATACTGTCCTTTTTCCATTGTGCGGTTTTGGCTTCTTTGTAAAAATTTAGGTGACCATAGGTGTGTGGGTTCATTTCTGAGTCTTCAATTGGATTCCATTGATTCACTGGTCTGTTTCTATACCAGTACCATGCTCTTTTTATGTTCTGTAGTACAGCTTGAAATCTGAGATGGTGATTCCCCCAGATGTTTTTTTTTTTTTTATTATTGTACAGGATTGATTTAGCTATTCTGGGCTTTTTGCTGTTCCATATTGAAACTGTACATTATCTAATTATTGTAGTTATTCGTAATTATAAACTGTAGGATTAGGCTGGCGGAGTACCCGGCAGCTTGGCAAAGGATCAGGTGGCCTGACCTGCGTGCCTTAACCAGTTGCCTAACTTATCCTGGAGAAAGAGCCCCGGGACCAAGGGTGGCCTATACCACATGTAATCTAAACTCAATTAATATAAGTTGTTATGTTAGACTGGTAGAATTACCATCAGCTTGGCAGGAGATTTACCTGGGCTTTGGGGGAGTCCAGAATTCCTAAGACCCAAGACTGTTTAGATTGAAGACCGATAAGCCGCCACAGTCTTTTCCCCAATAATTACATACCCCAAGACCTTTTAATGTTTTAACACTTAGCCCTTAGCTGGGCAGACTCTCAATTAGCTACACTATGTTAACCCGGATCACCTAATCCCAAACCTCCATGTGTCTGCGATAACCATCCTGCCTTCTCCAGAGGTCTGTCTCCTTCTGTGACTCCCAGTGGGAAGTGGGAGAATCTCTGTGTATGCCCAGGGTTCCTGTTCTAATCTCAGGAAGTCCCGCCTTTGTATACTCTTTCTGCCCAGCTAAATGGCCATAAGCAATTTTTTTAACCAATAAAGAGAATGCCTCAAAAGGGGTGGTATCCAGATCCCAGCATTGAATTCAACCTATCAGAAGCAATGATATTAGACCTTCCCTCAACACCATATGAAATTGAGAATAGTTTTTTCCAGGTCTGTAAAGAATTGTATTGGTATTTTGATAGGAATTGCATCGAATCTGTATATTGCTTTTGGCAGGATGGCCATTTTTATTATGTTGATCCTACCTATCCATGAGCATGGGAGATCTTTCCATCTTCTGATGGCCTCTTCAATTTCTTTCTTCAAGGGCTTGAAGTTCTTGTTGTACAAGTCCTTTACTTGCTTACTTAGAGTTACCCCCAGGTATTTTATATTGTTTGTGGCTATTGTGAAGGGAGTTGTTTCCCTGATATCCTTCTCAGCCCATTTATTTGTTGTATAACGAAGGGCTTCTGATTTTTTTGAATTAATTTTGTATCCAACCACCTTGCTGAAGGTGTTTATCAGCTGTAAGAGTTCTCTGGTGGAATTTTTGGAGTCACTTGTGTATACTATCATATCATCTGCAAATTGGGATAATTTGACTTCTTTGTTTCCAATTTGTATCCCCTTGATTTCCTTTAGTTGTCTTATTGCTCTAGCAAGAAATTCAAGTACTATATTGAAGGGATAATGCGAAAGTCGGCATCCTTGTCTTTCCCTGAGTTTAGAGGAAATGCTTCAAGTTCCTCTCCATTTACTTTGATGTTGGCTACTGGCTTGCTGTATATTGCCTTTATTATTTCCAGATATGGTCCTTGTATGCCCGTTCTCTCCAGGACTTTTAGCATGAAGGGGTGTTGGATTTTGTCAAATGCTTTTTCCGCATCTAGTGAGATAATCATGTGGTTTTTTTCTTTCATCTTGTTTATGTGGTGAATTACGTTGATGGATTTTCTTATGTTGAACCATCCCTGCATTCCAGGGATGAAGCCTACTTGATCATGGTGTATGATACTTTTGATGTGTTCTTGGATTCAGTTTGCTAGTATTTTATTAAGCATTTTTGCATCTATGTTCATGAGGGAGATTGGTCTGAAGTTCTCTTTCTTTATTGGGTCTTTGTGTGTTTTAAGAATCAGGGTAACTGTGACCTCATAGAATGAATTTGGCAGTGTTCTTTCTGATTCTATTTTGTGAAAGAGTTTGAAGAGTATTGTTATTAGCTCTTCTTTGAAGTTCTGGTAAATTTCTGTGCTGAAACAATCTGGCCCTGGGCTTTTTTTGGTTGGGAGATTTTTAATGACAGTTTCTATTTCCCTAAGGGTTATAGGGCTGTTTAATCTGTTAAACTGATCTTGATTTAGCTTTGGTAGGTGGAGTCTATCAAGAAAATTGTCCATTTCGCTTAATTTCATATTTGGTGGAGTATAGATTTTTAAAGTAGGAACTAAATATTCTCTGGATTTCCTCAATGTCTGTTGTTATTTCTCCCTTTTCATTTCTGATTTTGTTGATTTGGGTTTTTCCCTCTGTCTTTTAGTTTATTTGGCTAAGGATTTGTCTATTTTGTTGATTTCCTCGAAGAACCAACTCTTAGTTTCATTGATTCTTTGTATAGTTCTTTTTGTTTCTAAGTTGTTGATTTCAGCCCTAAGTTTGATGACTCCTGCCTTCTGCTCCTCTTGGAAGTGTTTGCTTCTTTTTTTCCCAATTCATCCAGTTTGGCTGTTAATTCACTAATATGTGCTGTAACAATTTTCTTTTTGAAGGCCCTTTGTGCTATGAATTTTCCTCGTAGCACAGCTTTCATTGTGTCCCATAGGTTTGGGTATGTTGTGCCTTCATTTTCATTGGATTTTAAGAAGTCTTTGATTTCCTCCTTTATTTCTTCCCTGACCCAGTAGTCATCCAGTAAAGAGTTGTTCAATTTCCATGTGTGTGTAGGCCTCTGTTGATTCTTTTGCTATTGAAGTCCAGCTTTATTCCATGGTGGTCTGATAAGATACAAGGGGTTACTTCAATTCTCTTGTATCTGTTGAGGCTATCTTTGTGTCCAATTATATGGTCGATTTTGGAGAAGGTTCCGTGAGGTGCTGAGAAGAAGGTGTATTCTTTTGTGTTTGGGTGAAATGTTCTGTAGATATCTGTTAGGTACATTTGGTTCATGATCTCTGTTAGACTCATTATTTCTCTGTTTGGCTTCTGTCTTGATGATCTGTCCATAGTTGTGAGTGGGGTGTTGAAGTCTCCCACTACTAATGTGTGGGGAACGATGTGCGATTTAAGTTTTAGGACAGTTTCTTTTACAAATGTAGTTGCCTTTGTATTTGGGGCATAGATGTTCAATATTGAGATGTCCTCTTGATGAATATTTCCTTTAACAAGAACATAATGCCCTTCTCTGTCTTTTTCCATTAACTTCAGTTGGAAGTCATTTTGCTTGATATTAGGATAGCTACTCCAGCTTGCTTCCTGGGTCCATTTGCTTGGAAAACCTTTTCCCAGCCCTTTACTCTGAGATAGTGTCTATCTTTGTTAGTAAGATGTGTTTCTTGTATGCAGCAAAATGATGGGTCTTGTTTACAGATACAATCTGTAAGTCTGTATCTTTTTATTGGCAAGTTGAGTCCATTGATGTTGATGGATATTAGTGACCAGGGATTGTTATTTTCCATTATTTTGGTATAGGTTGTTGTCCTGTGTTTCTTTTGGTTTAGTTGCCATGGAGTTTTCTGTTTCTTCTGTTTTCTTGGGTGTAGTTATCTTCTCTGGGTTGGAATTTTCCTTCTAGGATCTACTGTAGGGCTGTGTTTGTGGGTAGATATTGTTTAAATTTGATTTTGTCATGGAATATCTTGTTTTCTCCATCTATGTTGATAGAGAGTTTTGCTGGGTATAGTAGTCTGGCTGGGCACCTATGTTCTCTCAGGGCTTGTAGGACATCAGTCCAGGCCCTTCTAGCTTTTAAAGTTTCTGAGGAGATGTCAGGTGTGATTCTGATGGGTCTGCCATTGTATGTGACTTGGCCTTTTTCTCTTACAGCTTTTAATATCCTTTCTTTGTTCTCTACATTTGGAGTTTCTATTATTATGTGGCGAGAGGAGTTTCTTTTCTGATCTAATCTGTTTGGTGTTCTATAAGCCCCTTGGATTTTTACTGGCATCTCTTTAGGTTTGGGAAATTTTCTTCTATGATGTTGTTGAAGATGTTTCCTGGACCTTGGAGTCGGGAGTCTTCTCTTTCCTCTATGCCTATAATTCTTAGGTTCCATCTTTTCATTGAGTCCTTGATTTCTTGGAGGTTATTGGTGAGGACTTTTTTTTAGCTTTCTCAATTTCTTTGGATGTTGTACTGATTTTCTGCATTTTTGCTGTCCTTTTACCATTTGGCTGTTCTTATTTAGCTGTTTGTTCCCGTTGCCTTCTGGACTTGGAGCCAAAGGGGGGAGCTTTGGTGTAGCAGTCGTATTGCTTGGTGATCAATCACTTTCCACTGGCTGGATGGGGCCTTGTTTGGAGGTTCTCAGTGTGTCTCTGAGAGCTCACCCCTTCCTGTTTTGTCCCAATTGGGGACTCAGGTGAGGGGTTTTGATGCGGATGTGCTCCTGTAGGTTCCTGGGACCCAACTGGTCTTCATATAGATGACAGTGCAAGTTGGTAGGCCGCAGGCTGTTGGGTGGGGTTGTAGCTCCCCTGCAGCATAGGTGTAGGACCGTGTTTGTGGTCCTCCCTTATTGCTCACAGGGGTTCTCAGGGTCAATGTGCATGTAATAGCCAGAAGCCCTGTGAGTTGTTACAGCCTATTCCCAGGCAATGAGGAATGGCCCAGGATTGTTTCACTGCTCACAAGTCAGAGCTCTCTATGTGGCACACTGAGTATTCAGCCTGCAGCGGCTCTGCTGTATGGTCCTGTGTGTCCAGGCACAGATTCTGTGGAGTCTGGATGTCCCAAGTTTGGGGGTTGAGAGGGCCTGGTGGAGTCTTGAAAGGACCTGACTCCACACCCTAAGGTGAGTCACTCAGCAGTGTCCCCCAGGTCGAAACCTCACTGATCCAGGGGGTGGAACTATATATGCTTAAGCTTTTGTTTCCTGCCAGAAAGGCCAGCACTAACAAAAGAGTCTAGAATAACCCGAAAATTTGCCCAGGACTTGGACCCTGTGGAGGACAAATCCACCTTCCAACCCGGCTGCCATTTCTGCCGCTCTCACAGCTTTGCCTATGTGTGTATGGGGCTGGCTTTGGATACTGGCAAATGGGGCCACTGTCTTCCAAGTTCTGGTAAACAGCAGTTGAGCTGCCATGTAACATGCTACTGCAAGTGTATCCTGCTGCTCTGTCCAGCTTCAGTATTTTTCCAATGACTGTAAATCCAATAGACGGGCCTGTATGTATGTCTAACACCAATCTGGGGGAGCACAAAAATGCTTGTGCTTTCCAAAATGCAGCTGTGGACTCGCTGGCTGCTGGGTTGACCTGTTGTGGAATTGTCAGCCACTGCGCATCCTGCTGCTGTGGCGTACTGCTAAGAGTGTATGGCTCTCCCACAGGTCTGCAACCTTTCGCTAAATAGCCAGAACACCTGCGTATGATCTGCGGGCCCAGTTGGCTGGTGAGTAACTCTGTGTGGGGTTCGAAACTGCCTGCTGGGTATTAGAGTGGTTCTTGTCCTGTGTCTCTCCCTGTGAGGGTTCCCGATTCCTGGATTCAGCAGCTTCCGTGTGTGTCCAAGAGAGGGGAGGAGAGTCCTGCCAGGCACTTTTAATGGTCCCTGGGTAGCTGGGTGAAACCTAGGGGGATTGAGTCACTCAGATTGTTGCTCAGCATCTTATAACTCTGTGGCTTTATGGCTGTTTTCCCCGAATTCAAAATGCATCTGTGTGAGCTGCCACCATATTAGACTCTCTCTAGAAGAGTTTCTTTTACAAATGCAGGTTCCCTTGTATTTGGGACATAGATATTCAGTATTGAGACGTAACGTTGATGAAATTTTTCCTTTAACGAGTATGTAGTGCCCTTCTCTATCTTTTTTGATTAACTTCAGTTGAAAGTCTATTTTATTTGTTATTAGGATGGCTATACCAGCTTGCTTCCTATGCCCATTTCCTAGGAAAACTCTTTCCCAGCCCTTTACTCTGATGTAGTGTCTATCTTTGTTAGTGAGATGCGTTTCTTGTATGCAGCAAAATGATGGGTCTTGTTTGCAGATCCATTCTGTAATCCTGTGTCTTTTTATTGGGGAGTTGAGTCCATTGATATTAATGGATATTAATGACCCAACATTATTATTTCCTGTTATTTTTATGTAGGTGGTGGTTGTGTGTTTCTTTTGGTTTAGCTGCAGTGGAGTTTTTTGCTTCCTCTATTTTCATGGGTATAGTTCTCTTCTCTGGGTTGGAATTTTCCTTCTAGGACCTTCTGCAGGGCACAATTTGTGGAGAGATACTGTTTAAATTTGGTTTTATCATGGAATATCTTGTTTTCTCTGTCTGTGTCGATAGAGAGTTTTTCTGGGTATAGTAATCTGGCAGGGCACCTATGTTGGGTTTGTAGGATGTCTTCCCAGGCCCTTCTCACTTTTAAAGTTTCTGAGGAGAAGTCAGATGTAATTCTGATGGGTCTGCCATTATATGTTACTTGACATTTTTCTCTTACAGCTTTTAATATTCTTTCTTTGTCTTGTAATTTGGAGTTTCAGTTATTATGTGGCAAGAAGAGTTTCTTTCCTGGTCTAATATGTTTGGTGCTCTGTATGCCTCTTGGAATTTTACTGGCATCTCTTTCTTTAGGTTTGGAAAGTTTTCTTCTATGAGTTTGTTGAAGATGTTTCCTGGACCTTGGAATTGGGTGTCTTCTCTTTCCTCTATGCCTACAATTCTTAGGTTCCGTCTTTTCATTGAGTTCTTGATTTCTTGGGTGTTGGTAGGTGAGAACTCTTTCAGATTTCTCATTTTCTTTGGATGTTGTCCTGATTTCTTCAATCGAATCTTCCATGCCTAAGATTCTGTCCTCCATCTCTTGTATCCTATTTTTGATACTCATGTCTATAGTTCCTGTTCTTGTCCCTTGACTTGCGACCTCCAGAATCTGCTTGTGTTTTCTTTAGTGCTTCCACTTCCAATTTCAAGTCTTGAACAATTTTGTTCATTTTATGAATTTCCTGCTCCAATTTGTTTTTCTTTGCAATTCTTTCTAATCTTTCATTGCTTTGTCTCTTTCCCATTCAAGTTGGGCTATGTTGGCTTGGAGGTCTCTAATTCTATTCTCCATTGATTTCATTTGTGAAACTGAGGATTCTTTAAATTCTTTCAGGGATTTAATTTCTTCTTGTAAGGACTCCATCATTTTCCTAAGTATAGATTTGTCATCATTTTCATGTGTTTCAGCTGTGGTGGGATGTTCAGGGCTTGCTGTGTTAACCTCACTGAACTTTATTGGAGTCATATTTCCCTGATTTTTGTCAGTTTTGTCTTTTTCACTGACCTTTAGCCATCTGGTTCCCCTAATCTGAATGTTCCTGATGTCTTCTGGACCTAGTGCCAGGAAGGAGCTTTGGTGTAGAGTCCATATAATCTTGGTGGTTTGTAGCTTAACACAAGCTAGATGGAGTCTTGAGATGGGAGCTGGGTCTCGATGGACCCCCGAAGTTCACCCCTTCCCTTTGTGTCCCAATTGGGGACTCAGGTTGGGGATTGGATGGGATGAATTACTCCAGCCTGGAGGATCTTCGGTTCTAGCAGGTCTTCCTAGTGATGTTGGTGGGGCCCAGAGTCATTTCCTAGTCTTCCAATTCCTTTTCAGTTAGACAACCAAATTTACAAGTTTCTTGTGTATTTTTTCATGCATATTTCATGAAAATTCATTAGAAATTTGAATGCGGAAATGGGGTACAGGAGAAGAAATAAGAATGTAATGATAGATGCATATGATCAAAAAATTATTTGCATTTAAGGAAATATTATGATGAAATATATGAATTTTGCAATTAATGTATTATTATGAAACATTTTTGAGGCAGGTATTTTTATAAAGCAAACAAATGATGCTTACAGAATTCCTAAAAAATAAAAGCATATCATTATTTAATTTTTTACCTATATATACAGATATTCTTTTTTATCCTTTTCTTTTGAGATTTCATAATGAATATAATGTGTTTTGATCAAACCCATCCCCATTTCCTTCCCTTCCAAATTCTCCCTTATTCCTACTACAGTTCACTTCCAACTTCATGTGATCTTTACAAATAAAAACCAAAAAATCACAAAACAAAACAGAGTCCACTTAAAGTGTATGAGTGTAGAACCATATATTGAAATATGGGCAGCCTATCAGGGGACATATCCTCAAGGAAAAATCTCCTTCCCCTAGTAACCATCATTTGCCAATAGCTCCTCTGCTAGGAGTGGTACCTCATGACTTCTCATCCATTGATCCTATTACCTGGGCCCAAAACCTGGGCTGGCTTGATCACAGGCTCTAAGGGAGAACCACAAACACTCTAATACACAATATGGTGTTGATACTGTGAACTTTAGATGAGTGACCAATCTGCTGTCCCATATTTTGTCACTGTGATGATTTGCCCATATTGCTTATACTTGCTTTTGTTTCTTTGTAGCCTCCAATGCTACCTTTGGAGAATGATGTATCTTCTGCAATAGTTGTTCTCTCATTTTTCCTTCTTTTTTGTGTTTTTTTATTAAATTTATTTATTTATTGTTTCAGGTTACATCTACATCATAGTGTCCTCTTTCCACCCTTTCCAGTCCTGCTCTCCCACCCTCTGTCCCCTAATCCTTCCATCTCACTCCTCTGGAGTGGAGTGTCCCTACATAACAGTCCCCCACCCCAGTTCAGCACTCATATGAGGGCCAAGAGCCTCCTCATACACTGGGGGCCTACAAGGCAGCACTACTAGTGAAAAATTTCTCATTGCCAGGGAGAGAAAACTAAAAAACCAAACAAACAAAAAGTCTATGTCCATGTTCCCTTTGGTGCATTGGTTGTAGTATAGATAACCTGTACTATATAGCTAAAATCCTACTATAAGTGAATAGATGCCATGTGCATCCTTCTGAGTCTGGGTTAGCTCACTCAGGATGAGCTTTTCTAGTTCCACCCATTTGTCTGCAAATTGCATAATTTCCTTGTTTCTGATAGCTGAGTAGTATTCCATTGTGCAGATGTACCATGGTTTTTTAATCCATTCGTTTTTAAAAAATGTTTATGTATTACTTCAGGCTCTCTAATTTTCCTATGTTACATTGTATAGTCTGTACTCTATTTTCACCATAAATGTTATAACTCTTTTTTGTCTTGTAGGATTTCTATGATGTTTTGGTTTTATGATGGTTTCTCTTTTTGTATTACTGCTTGTCCTCTATTATTTAGTTTCTATTTTTCTGTTATTCCAATAGGGATTTGGGCATTCAAGGATGTAAATGATGGAACTAATATTTCACTGCATCAAAATATAAGTTCACATCTTTCTGATTGTAACCTGCATTATCTTCCTTCTTCTCTGAACCTGTAGAAAAATAGATTTCATATAAAATCTTGGCAAAGGCCAATCAGTCAAACTGTTCAATTACATTGTGTCAGAGTACCATGAGCCTTTAATTAATTATAATCCATTGAACTCTCTTACAAAACACATGTATTATAAACCAACTTAAGTAATTGTTCCAGTTTATACAGGTAGAGGAAAAATCAAGAGTGTATGTTAGTTTATTTGTGCCTTGCACCATTATCTCATCATAATGTGATGTAGGAGTATACAACACTGTTTTCAGAACAGAAGTAAATATTCTTCTCATAAAAATACAAAAAAAATATTTGGATGGAAACTGAGTTAGGTATAGAACTTTAAACTCATTGAGATAGATAGATAATAGAATCTTAATATCAGTTGCCAAATACATATAGACTGGATATTGGGAATGTATGTTATACCTTATAATTTCCATAATTGTGGCCTAATTATTCTTATTGTTTTGTATTGCATTTATTGTTATAAGGAAAAGAACCTTTTATTGGACTAAAAGGGGAGCTGTTGGGGGAAAAAGATACACCTTAAAAAAAAAAAACAAAGCAGATAGGAGGGTGAAGGGGAAGAGGGTAGGAGGGGTGGGACCAGGAAGGTGAGGAAGGAGGGCAATATGATTGTGATGTAACGTGAAGAAATAAATAAATGTTAAAAAAATAAAAATAAAGTAAAAAAAAATATATGAAACTAGAAAGGAAAAAGAAACAAGAGGCCAGGTTGTTAGAGCAAAAATTGATTTGGGTCATTCATTCCTCTTGTTTTTATTAATTCTTAATAATTTCATACAATAAATTTTGACCATATTTGCTCTTCTCTAACTCCTCCAAGAGTTAGAGAATATCCACCATTGCATATCCACTCAACTTTGTGTCTTTTTTTAATACACATAAAATGCAAATTGTAATGCCATGGATGGGCAGCTTTCCATGAGAGCATGGTTGATCTACCAGTGGCAACCCAAGAAAAACGACTTTCCCCCTCCTAGAAGTTGTCAGCTGCCAAGATCTCCTTGGATAATGGTGAGACTTTATGTATACCTCCTGCTTTCCATGCAGACGCAATAGACAGTGAAGGAAAGAAAGGGATACAAATATAAAAGGAAGAAGTCTTCATGCCTGTATTTGTAGATAATATGATTCTATATGTAGAAGACCCTTAAGACTTCACCAGAAAATTCCTCCAACTGGTAAACACTTTCAGCAAAGTAGCAGGATGCAAAATTAACATATAAAACCCAATAGCCATCCTTTATACAATTGAAAAAACACACAGAGAAAGAAATAAAGGAAATAATACCATTCACAATAGCCCTAGAAAGTAAAATATTTTGGACTAGATCTAACAAAGGAAGTGAAAGACTTGTACAGTAAAAATGTTGTGACACTAGATAAACTAAAGAAGACATCTAAAGATGGAAAGACCTACTATGGTCATGAATAGGCAGGATAAATATTATGACAATAGCTATCCTATCAAAAGCAATCTACAGAATCAATGCAATCTCCATCAAAATCCTAATGGAATTCCTAGCATAAACTGAAAAAAATAATAAATTCATATCGAAGGACAGAAAATCTAGGATAGCCAAAACAATCTTGAATTAAAAAAAATTAAAATTGCTAGAGGTATTGTTATCCTAGGTTTCAAGTTATACTACAGAGCTATATAATGAAAACCAGCTTGTTGCTGGCAAAAAGCATACTCATTGATCAATGAGATAGAATTGAAGACTTACATATAAACTCACATTTCTCCAGTCACCTGAATTTTGATAGAGACCAACAATACACAGTCAATAAAAGACATCATCTTCAATAAATGGTGCTACTCAAACTCAATGGCCTCCTGTAGTAAAATGGAACTTTATTCTTAAGCTCTCATTCTGAACAGAATCTCTTACAGTTTTAAAGAGTTCTCTTTTGAAGATAACATCTCTGAGCAGGTATTAGGTCAGTGAGATGCTCAGAGTAGGAGACCAGTGAAGAAAAGACATAGTTACTTGAACGTGATAATGGTGACCAGGTTATTCCTAGAGAGAAGTCTGTCCAATAGCATCACTGTGTAGCATGGGAGTTGAATGCTGGAGTGAAATTTCAATTTCAGAACTGTAAATTATGTTAGGAAATACTCACTGAGTGTGAGGGAACATTGGAGCATACTCATTGAGTTTTGAAAGACCAAACAGCATCACAGATACATTGATACAGTAAAGAAAATTGAGTCTCATATGTTTTATTTTTTAAGAATCACATCCATTTCTATTGTGCTTTAATATCCATTGTTAATGTTAGCGTACTTAGTAGGTGTTTAGGCAAACATGTGGTGATAAAAATAAATCATGCCTTTTATCTTGTGATTTGTTCTTATATTTCTTCTGTTTTCCTTGCGAGAATCTGAGCACAGATTGAGCAGATCAGGGAATAGGTTTCATTTGTTTGTGTTCTTTTCCAGGCTTCCTTTCTACTTTGGGGCCTATGATTGGCATAAAACTAAATATTTTTGAAAGGGTAGTTTTTTCCAGGTGTGCAGACAAGAACAGTCAGATTTAGCACCTTTAGTGAAGTTCTCTTTCCACTCACTGTCCCGCAGTCAGGAAACAGATGTATAATTACACTTCTATTTAGATTTTCATTCTTAACTTACTGGAAAAATAGAAGGCAGGTTGCCCATGCTCATGCCAATTCATGTATCTGCCTCTTATTATCTGTACTCATAAACTCTGCCTTTCATTTTAGCTCCCACAACTTGTACCTTACACTAATCTCTCTATTGCTATCTTGTATCCCACTCAAGGGTAGGACTCCAGGAAGTCTTGCCTTTTTCGCCTGATATGCCAGCCTTCATTTTCTCTGACTCATTTCCATCTGTCTCCAAATATGCTATATTTCCTTCTATATTAAAAACACTCAAAACAACTTGTTTGATATACCATACCCTTCTGCTTCCTTAAGTGGGTGTATATTTCATTTTATAGTAACATTTCTTGGAAGATCTTCCCATACCTGTTGTTTTCCTGTTCTCTTCTCAGAAATGCATTGCACTTAGGTACTCCATGCCATCACGGCACTGGAAATTCTTTCCTTTAGCACATCAAATCCAATGGCTAAATATCATTCCGTTCACATTTTCTCTTTTAGTAGTATAAGATGTTGCTTCCTTCTCCTTTTAGAAACTGTCTATTATATAGGCAAATTCCAATAATAATTTCTTAATTATGCTTAATTATAATATCTTAATTATTTTCCTACCTCATTGATCCTCTCAGTTTCTTTCACAAATTGTCTTTCCTGCCTTTCAAGTACTGGATTTCCCCAGACTCTTTCCTAAGACCTCTTATCTTTATTTGCTCTTTCCCTCGATGATTCCTGTAAGGATTTTAATTATGACCTGTAGGGTGACAAATTTCATCTCTCTTCCACTGTAAAGAGCAATTCTCAACTATTTATCAGCATTTCCACTCGAATGACTCAAACAGTCAGATCTTGAGATAAAATAAAACCCCAAACTCCCTTCTCCAGTAGTGCCACAGTTTGGTACCTGGAACCAACTGTCTCCTTGACCTATAGTGGGTCACCAATAACCCAGTAGACCAGGCTGGCCTTCAACTCAGCAATCCACCTGCCTCTGCCTCCTAAGTGCTGGGATTTTTATTTTTTGATTGTTCTAGACAAAGAGTTTCTCTGTGTAGACTTGGCTGTCCTGGACTCACTTTGTAGACCAGGCTGGCCTTGAACTCATAGACATCACCTGCCTCTGCCTCCCAAGTGCTGGGATTAAAGTCATGCACAACCATGCCCGGCAATTACAGACAGTTGTGAACTGCCATGTGTGTGCTGGGATTTGAACCCGGGTCTTTTGGAAGAACAGTCAGTGTCCAAAATACATTAAAAACTAACTCCAAAAACTAAATATGCCCAAAACAAACAACCCAATCAATAAATGGGCTAATGATAAGGACAGCTGCCCAACTGTGTCCAATACATACAGCTGGACAATTGCACATATGAACTCACAACAACTTATAGAAATCATCTATAAGACCCATGCAAGTCCAAGCTAAACCAAATCTTACAATGAAGAGGGGAATTAGGCATGAAATCCCAGTCTTAGCTATAGAGCTATTAGCAAGTGTTGCTGCAGGGAGAGGGAGGAAGAGTTTTCTCTTAAGAGCATCCTTAATCATCAGAGAAATGCAACTCAAGACGACTCTTAGATTCCATCTCACACCTGTCAGAATGGCTAAGATCAAAAACACAAAGGACAGCACATGCTGGCGAGGGTGTGGAGAAAGGGGTACCCTACTCCATTGCTGGTGGGAATGCAGGCTTGTGCAACCACTATGGAGGTCAGTCTGGCGATATCTTAAAAAACTTGGTATAGCTCTGCCTCAGGACCCAGCCATACCACTTCTGGGTATACACCTAAATGCCTCTTCACGGAATCATAAGGAAGTTTCCTCATCTATGTTTATAGCAGCTTTATTTGTAATAGCTAGAAACTGGAAACAACCCAGATGTCCCTCAACCGAAGAATGGGTCAAAAAACTGTGGTACATCTATACAATGGAATATTATTCAGCTATCAGGAACAATGAAATTATGCCATTTGCAGCCAAATGGATGGAACTAGAAAAGCTCATCCTGAGTGAACTAACCCAGACTCAGAAGGACACATATGGCATCTATTCACTTATAGTAGGATTTTAGCTATATAGTAGAGGATATCAATACTACAACCAACGCACCAAAGGGAACTTGGACATAGACTTCTTATTTTTAATTTTTATTCTTTATCTATTTTTATATATTAGTTATATTTTTTCTATTTTTTAGTCTTTTTTATCTATTGTATGTTTATTGTTTTGTTTGTTTAGTAGTTCTCTCTCCCAGGCAACGAGACACTTTTCACTGATGGTACTGCTTCGTAGATCCCCAATGAATGAAGAGGCTCTTGGCCCTCATACGACCTCTCAACTGACATGAGGGACCATTATATAAGGACACCCCACCCCAGAGAAATGGGATGGAAGGGTTAGGAGGTAAAGAAAAAAAATGAAATGTGATGTTTCGGCCTTTTACTACTAATTGTCATAAACTGTTTAGGGTAATTAAGAAATGCAAATTAATGGTTATGCAAGCTGGTCATTCAGTTAGGTACTATAACAGCCTATTATAGTTACTTTCTAAGCTAATCAAAAATAAACCGGCAAGAGACAAGCAACATCTGCTTACCCTAATATAAGAGATAGATAGGGCCTCTTCAAAAACCTCAAGAGATCTGCAGAATATGGCATTCAAAGATGTTTTTGTAACTTTAGATTTTTTTATATAAGACATATCAACTCCTGACAGCACCCCCTATTCTCCTCCAAGTAGAAGATGAGCATCAAAGAATCTCCAGTGGGAGATGATTGAATTAGTCACAAGCCTATCTCTTGGTATGAAAAGCTCCTTGCCCCAACTGTAGACAGAATGCTGTCCAAAAAGGACAAAACCTGGAAGCAGGTAAGTCGACAGCCTAGCTCTGCCAAGACAGGGTAGGTAAGTCCTTCATAACCCCTGCTCTACAATCAGTTGTCTGTCAGAGAAACGGGGCCAAATGACTGAAGATCGATGCTGTAATGTATGGAGAGAAAATGGGAACTGTCCAGGCAGCCACAGGTATGTCATTTCTTAGTTTGGGAAGCTGCAGGCCCTGTACTTCCTATAAAATCAGATATATTTATCCCTCTCAGGTCTCTGAGGTGGTTGAAAAACAGATAGCTAGAGTCTCATAATTTAATTTTGAGTTGTTTAGGAGTCAAGAGATACTAAGAAGATACTTTTAAAATTGTGTTGCAAGTTAGTATGAATGTTGAGTCAGATATAGACCTTTAAACTCATGGAGATGTTTAGATAGTAGAATGTTAAAGTCAAGTACCAAATACATATGGACTGGTCATTGGGAATGTACGTTATGCCATATAACCCTCATAACTGTGGCCTAATTACCTCTGTTGTACTGTATTGTATTTGTTATTATAAGAGAAAGAGCCATTTGTTGGATTGAAAGGGGAAACTGTAGGGGGAAATAAGATATACCTTAAAATTAAAAGAAAAAAAAAGGGAAGAGGATTGAGGATTGAGGGTGTGAGGGTGGGGCTGGAGGAGGAATACAGAGGGGACTGGGATTGAGATGTAACTTGAAGAAATAAAAAATAAAGGAAAAAATAAATTAAAAAAATAAATAAATAAAAATGCATTTATTAAGCCAAAAGAAAAGAATATCCTGAAATAAATGCATCACACAAATGTGTCAGTGTGTCATGTTTCCACTCAGAAGATACCTTGTATTTGGAAAACTGTTGCCTCCTTAAATAAATATGTTA
>CAJQZJ010000072.1:209295-221426 GCA_907164525.1 Lophiomys imhausi
ATGTATACATGTGTTTAGGGCTGACCACTTGTATTGGGTAACCAATTAGAGCTGTCATAGCTGGAAAAAACAGATTATCCGTGTCTTAGTAGCCATTAATTGCCTATAGATTTTCATCTAGGGGTAGAAACTTGTGAGAATGCCCCTAACCATGTTGGCCTTCAACTAGTGCTTTCAATATACAGTTCTTGTTCAGGTGACCATATTGTTGAGATTTCATGGGTGCAGTGTCCCTGTGATATATATTATATATCATTATATTCCAGAAGATGTCCTGGTCCTCTGGCTCTTATAATCTTTCTATCCCTTTTTCTGTGGTGTTCCTTGAGCCTTGTTTATAGGGGTTGTGTTGTAGATGTATCAATTAGCATCGAGCAACACATGGCCATTATCTGTATTTTAACCAGTCATGGATTTCTGTAATGATCTCCATATGCTACAAATATGAGCTTTTTGATGAGGGGTAAGAGGTACTATTATCTATGAGGCTATTATAATGTAGTTATAAATTATCCTGGTTTTGGAAAGTGCTTGTAGTTTGTTCTCTTCTACAGTCCATGAGCCCACTACTCATGTGTAATTTTATGGGTTTACAGTCATGAATTTCCTTTTACTGAATAGACTTTAAGTCCAATTAGATGTCTGTTAGTTACCACAAAGATGTAAGTGCCACTATTGCACCCTCCAGGAGTCTTGTCATGGTAGTCATTATGGTTCATTGGCATTATGACTGGGTAAATAGGATTATTTATTGTTTTTATCTCTTGGCAGATTGCATACTGGATCCATACCTTTGGATACTTTGAGAGCTAGTCTTCATGGAGGAGGCTTCCAGGTTAGTCACACCTCAATACTTTCAAGTCCTATGTCCAAAGTGTGTAGTATCTTCAGTAACTGGGTCTTACTTTCAGGTTTTGGGAAGTAGCTAAGGACAAAAGCAATAGCCTGTGCTATTTTGGGAGTCTCTTTGATTACCCTGACCAATAACTCAAAAGGATTGTTTCCTATACCCAGCAGTTTTTTGTTAGCTAGTTTATGACTTTTGGTGTGAACATTTTCACCCTGAGTGGCATAACTTCATTTTATATATATATATATATAATTTATAAACATATGAATATATTTATATTTAATATATATTAATATAGAAATAAATATATATAATAATTAAGTAAATGTAAAATAATGATTTCCTGATGCTCTTTCAAATATCCTTAGTGGTATTTATTCCTCCTCCCCCCTCAGTATTGATCAGCCTCTCCTCTCTCCAGTTAAATTTCTTATGTTGTTTCAGTTTCATGTTACATAGCCTCTGTATGGCTGCCCATCCATCCATCTATCTGAAATTAGAATTGAGATAACATAATGAAGGAAGGGGGCTAGTGAGAAGTGTAAGGAAGAAAAAGTGTGGGCATATGAGGGAGGAGTGAATATGAAATGTATGATATAGCTGAACAAAAATGCCTTTAAGAAACCCAGTATTATTTATAGTGACTATACACCAATTTAAAGGGACTCATACAAAAAGGCCTGGGGTGGGAATTTTAATGCTTTTCTCAGCTCTTTCAGGGCTGATAGATTATAAACTGTGATCTGGTAAAAAGAACTGACTGTATGTTACTGGAAAAGGAAATAATTAAGTGAATGAAATAAAAAAAAAAACCAAAAAGCACTATCTTGTCATTTGCAACACAATGAATAGAACTAAAAGCCATAATGCTAAGTGAGGTACTGAAAGGCAAGAATTGAGTGTTCTATTACATGAAGATGTTAAAGGAAACAAATGTAAGGTGCAGTAGATCACTAGAGTCTGGGAAAGTAGGGACAAAGGTAGTAATGTGAACCTAGGTAACAAGTACCCAGACACTCTATGTTATGTTTTAGTACTTTACAGAAGAGTAGGAGAGAACTATATTTCACAACATACTATTACATATTTTCTGACTTACTACAAGAGAAGATTTAAAAGATTACATGTGTGCAGAAATGATGAAGACATGAAAACTTGTCCCAATTTGATCATTTATCATAGACTACATATACTATGATGCCATATTATACCCCAGAAATTATTATATGTTAATTGAACAATTTCAGAGGTCTAGTGAGATAAAATGTCAACTATCCATATTTGATCACTAAATTTGTGATAACTCATTACATTATGCCTCACAGATTAAAAGTAGAAGGATAGTAAATAGATATTACATGAAAGTTGTATAGACATCAGTGGTCATTGTGTTCTTTGGCCAACTTCCTCTCCCCAGTTTCTGCCATTGGGAAGAAGTGTAGAGGTTATAGCTTCTATCATGGGCTAGTGAATCTCCTCCCCCAGCAGATATTTGCTGATTCTGTAACCTTGGAAAGGGACTTTCTCAGAGCCTGAACTTTGTTTGCCTCCCCGGTCTCATGAGACCCGCCCTTTCCTGGAGGGAATGCTATACAGAAGGTAGTTGGAAGATAGCTCATGACTCACATGGCAAATCACAACTATCTACAACTCTAGTTCCAGGGGTATCCAATGTCCTTTTCTGGCCTTTGTAGGCATCAGGCATATGCATGGTGCACAGACGTACATACAGCCTATTTGTTCATATTCACAAAATTATAAACAATTTAACATAAAAAACTTAATGTAAAAATGAAGAGTGGGGAATTCGGATCAGGAAACATAACCACTTTGAACAAACCATATATGGAAATGCCATAATGGAACCCATTATTTTGTGTGCTAAATAAAAAAGAAGAGTCTGTACTACAGATGACTATGGTGCCATGTGCCTGTAATTCTAGAATTTGGAAGATGGAAGCAGGGTTTCAAGGCCCCACTGGCTCCATTAGTGAGTTTGAAGCCAGCTTAAACTACATGAGAACCTGACTAAAAGAACAAAATAAAACAAAATCTACAGTAAGTATTGATAGGCAGAACATCAAGGTCTGTTCCTGATTTTAATAAAGTAACTTTTTCTTGAGGTTTTAGTGAGTTGATATGTTAGCTATCAACTCTAGCAGGTTACTTCTAGTTGACATAGAGTCCTCAATGTATAGAAGTAGTAGAATGGTATTCCATTGTGTAAATGTACCAAAATTTTTTTAGCCATTCGTCAATTGAGGGACATCTGGGTTGTTTCCAGTTTCTAGCTTTTACAAATAAAGCTACTATGAACACAGTTGAACAGATATCCTTGTGCTTTGGTAAGGAATCATTTGGATATATGACCAGACATGGTATGGCTGGGTCTTGAGGTAAAATTATTCCAAGTTTTCTAAGATAATGGCAGACTGATTTCCATACTGGTTGTACAAGTTTGCACTCCCATTAGCAATGGTGGAGCGTTCCCCTTTCTCCACAACTTCGCCAGCACGTGCTGTCATTTCAGTTTTTGATCTTAGCCATTCTGACAGGTGTGAGATGAAATCTCAGAGTCATCTTGAGTTGTATTTCTCTGATGATTAAGGATGTTGAGCATTTCTTCAAGTGTCTCTTGGCCACTAGAGATTCCTAATTTGTGAATTCTAACTTTAGCTCTTTTTACCCATTTTTTGATTGGATTATTAGGTTTTTTGGTGACAAGGAAATCGTGAAGTTTGCAGCCAAATGGATGAAACTAGAAAAGCTCATCCCAAGTGAGCTAACCTAGACCCAGAAAGATCCACATGGCATGTATTCACTTATCACTGGATTTTAGCCATATAGCACAGGATAACTATCCTACAATGAACAGACTGAAAGGAACAGGAACATGGACATTGTTACCTGTTAGTGGGATACTTTGCTCTAGCACAACTAGAATGTAGGCCCCAAGTGTAAGAGGAAACTCTTAAACCTCATGGCTGCTGAACTGAGGGGTGCTGATATGTAGGGTATCCCACAATGGTGGAGTAGGATAGGTGGGAGAAGGGGGAGAAGGTGGGAGGGTGAGAGGGTCCTCCCAGGAGGGGTGAAGCGAGGGGACAGTGATGGAGATGTAAATTGAAGGAATAAATAAACAGTAAAAAAAAAAGGAAGAAAAAGTAGTATAATGATTCTAATGGTAGACACTGTAGCAGATGCAATATGTCTGTGAGAAGAGAGAGCTGTACCTGACTTTTCAGGGATCCTAAGAGCCTGTGTGTATTAACAGAAAGAACTCCTTCAGGAGGGAGAATCTTTGTTTTATCAGGACTTTATAAAGGAAATTTGAGGGAATTAGTGCAGTGACAAAGTGATACATAAAGGGAGCAGCTTCACTTGTATAGTGCTTACTGTATGTTGAATGCTACTGTAAGTGTTCTACGCCAGTACATTTAAGACTACGAATATACTTTTGTTCTGATTTTTTTTTTTTTTTTGGTTTTTCGAGACAAGGTTTCTCTGTGTAGCCCTGGCTGTCCTGGACTCACTTTATAGACCAGGCTGGCCTCGAACTCACAAAGATCCACCTGCCTCTGCCTCCCAAGTGCTGGGATTAAAGGCATGCGCCACCACCGCCCGGCTTGTTCTGATTTTTTTTAAATAATTTATTTTTTATTTCTTCAAGTTACATCTCAATCACAATCCCCTCCCTACTCCCCCCTCCAGTCTCACCCTTCCACCCTCCTCCCCCTCAACCCCCATCCTCTTCCCTTCTTTTTTTTTTTTTTTTAGTTTAAGGTATTTCTTTTTCCCCCCAACAGCTCTCCCTTTCAGTCCACAAAATGGTTCTTTTCCTTATAACTATAAATACAACACAAAACAACAGAAATAAATAGGCCACAATTATAAGAGTTATATGGCTTAGCATACATTCCCAATGTCCAGTCCATATGTATTTGGCACCTGACTTTAACATTCTACTATCTAACCATCTCCATGAGTTTAAAGTTCTATATCTAACTCAGCTTTCATACTAACTTGCCTCACAATTTTAAAAATATCTTCTTAGATCCAGAACACCCTCTTGATTCCGAAACAACTCAAAATTTAACTATGAAACTCTAGCTATCTATTCTTCAACCACCTCAGAGACCTTAGAGGGATAAATATATCTGATTTTATAGGAAGTACAGGGCCTGCAGCTTCCACAACTAAGAAATGACATACCAGTGGCTGCCTGGACAGTTCCCATTTTCTCTCCATACATTACAGCATCAATCTTCAGCCATTTGGCCCCCTTTCTCTGATAGACATTGATTGTAGAGCAGGAATTATGAAGGACTTACCCACACTATCTTGGCAGAGCTAGGCTGTCAACTTATCTGCTTCCAAGTTTTGTCCTTTTTGGACAGAAGTCTGTCTACAGTTGAAGCAAGGGGTTTTTCTTGCCAAGAAAACGGCTTACCACCAATTCAGTCATCTCCCACGGAGATTCTTCGATGCTCATCTTCTACTTGGAGTAGAATAGGGGGTGCTGTCAGGAGCTGACATGTCTCGGTATCAAAAAATCTTAAGATAACATCTTTGAATGCCATATTCTGCAGATCTCTTGAGGTTTTTGAAGATGCCCTATCTATCTCTTATATTTAGATAAGCAAATATTGCTTGTCTCTTAGCAACTTGATTTCTGAGTAGCTTAGAAAATAACTGTGATAGACTGTCATAGTAACTAACAAAATGACACGTGCATGACTATTAGTTTCCATTTCTTAATTACCCTAAACAGTTTATAATGGTTGGTAGCAAGAGGCCAAAACTTGACTTTTCATTTTTAACCATTACTAGGAACAATACCTTTAAGAAGTGTTACCCTTAATTTTGTATCAGTATACAAAGATCAATACCAATGTGGCCAAATATAATCTTAATTTTGTATCAATATACAAAGATCAATACCGAAGTGGCCCAATGCAATCTTAATTTTACATCAATATACAAGGGTCAATACCACTGTGGCCAAATATAATCTTAATTTTGTATCAATATACAAAGATGAATACCGATGTAGCCCTATACAAACTTAATTTTGCATTAATATACAATGATCAATACCAATTTAGCCAAATATAATACAGTTTTGTTCTAATTTCTCATTTTGCAATTGGAAAACACTGAGGCATGAAACTTTTTCAAGGTCATGGAGCTATGCAGTAATAAAACTGAAATTTTTGTTTTTTCTTGCTAACTTAGCCAATTCTCAGTGCAGGGACTGTACCTAATCACCTTCCATTGGCCACCTTTCTCCTCTCACACTAGTTTCTGGGACTGTAATGTCACTGTAATGTCATAGTTTACTAATTCTGCTGCTAGTGGCTATGCTCTTTTTTAGGTTCTATTTCTTTGAATGCAAAATGGAACATTTTGACAAGGCTGGTGTTCGATATATAGGTATTTAGTTCTGGCAAAGCATATAAAATAGTTCATAGCATGGGATAGATACTTGATGTTAATGTAATTTTAATTAATAATCTGCCTGAGCCTTTGATTTCAAGGGCATTCAAGTTTTCATCTGGTTTTTCAGAAGTCTTCTGGGATACAAAAATTGGCATTAGACTAGAAATTCTCCTATTGATGATTCTGGAGTTCTGCTTTAAGTAGCACTATGTACAAAATATTCTTTGCTGCAAAGGGAAGCTTCTTTGTTGAGGGTTAACATTTATCTGTAGTTATAAGAAGTATTGAGAATGCAGTTAGGAGTTATTCTGTTGTAGGAGAATGACATTATTAGGCTCTCCTCCAATGATCCATGACTTTACTAGCCTTAGATAGTTGCGTAGCTCTCAGGCCTTAAATCTAATTAGAGAGCTGCTGATTACCACCAAAATATTAGTGTCACTGTTGTATCTTTAGGAGTATTTGCAGGACTCTTCATTGCTGTGATCCATAGGCATCACATCTGGGTACAATATGTGGAATAAAAATAAACAAAAGCCATGAATAAATCTGAGACATTCTATGGGAGGATACAGGTGGGTTAGAGGGATAAATGGGATGGGGGAAAGTGATATAACTGTATTTTAGTTAAAAATTTGAAATGCCCCTTGCCTATTTTGCCCTCTGTAACTATGTGTTGAATTGCTGAATTCATGCAACAATTCATCTCTACATCACAAGAATAGGAGAACACGACTAATGTAGTCATTCTTCAGGGGGAAACCATAACTTTAGATTTGAGTACGAGGATCTTAACTAGGTGGTCAATATAAGGGGCATCTGTCTCTCCTCCTTTACTATTATGGGTGGCATCAGCTTGTACTGGGAATAGGCCTGGGGTAGTATGCTGAAGTGTGGACTCTTAACACTGAGAACAAAGTAAAGTAGTGGTCATGAGGTCCAAGGCAACGCACAGTGGCATGCTGCTGACTCTTGAGTTACAGTGGATGTACATGGAGCTGTCCGCTTAGCTTTGCTTCTTTCCATGCTTTTAAAAAATATTCCATTCATACTTAGAAAAATATTGTTGAGGCATTTCTAATTTGCATTGATTATGCTGAAGTAAAACAAAGTATAAAAGGTTTGTTGGACTAAATTGTTAACATTGCATCCTAAGTACATTGAATTGACTGAAGAAAGTTGACTCAGGAGTATGTGTATTAGTTTTTCATGACCACGGGATGTCCTCCCTCACCAATTTGACTTTTGTTTCCTACTAGTAAGTTTTATCTGTGTTTTATTTTGCAACAGCCAACTTAGGCTGCTGCTCCACTGCATAACTATACTCACAATCAGAGAAGTCATGAGCAGCACAGTTTGAAGGATGATCGATTCAGGGAGCACCAAGCTCTTCCAGCAGCCTGTGTCCAAAGTTTTGTATCCCAGCTCTAGTGCCAGATCATCATCCATCTTTATGACAACATTATAAGAGTTCTGAAATTTTATGGATCTGACTAAATTTACTCTGGATGCATATGCATTTTAGTCCCTCAGTTCTTCACTAAGGGTATTCTTAGGGTATGTTGTTCTGATATGGAATTTTACTTTGGATAGTGATATTGAAAGAGGTTTCAATTTAAGGAAGAAGTAGATGGCAAATATGGTAAATTGCTTTTAATATAATGGTGAGAAAAATATTTAGTTATCCAACTCTAAGAATCTTTTGAAAGTAAAATAAAATGATTTGAGGTCTGCCATTCCTCTGCTTTTGGTAGAGAGGAGCAAATTGCACTCATCTTTGCTCTTTTCCTTAGTATAAACTAGTGACCTTAAGTGAGGTACTACTGCATTCAGTCCATGTTTGTCTACGAAGCTCTGGCTTTGTCCCACTATGTTATATTCAGGGGAGAGCATCAGTTTTCATAAGACTGTTACCTTTTTGGGGCCATCTTCATTTACCACAATTTAAGACAAGACTGTGCTCTCCATAGTCCTGACCATCCGGTTTCTGCAGAAGATGAGGTCAAACTCTCCACCACTCTTCTCAAGATTGGCACATGAAGATACCCTGTTCATTGCTCTTAGAACAAATGACTCTCCTTGGGACTTTCCTTGTCTCTTCCTCAGGCTTACAGTATACCTAGCTTATTTGCTAATAGAGAGTAATCTGAGCTACTTAGGAGAGAATTCAGAAATGCCTGCCAGGGAAAGTATATTAGGATTGACTATTGATGTCTGAAAAAAAGATACAGAGGCGTTGCAGTATACAGGTGAAAGCATTGAGCATTGTGATAACAGATTCCATCTGCCTAACCTTTAAACACAAGTGATAGTTATTTTTCCCTTCTAAAACCTTTTCAAGATTGTGCTTTCACCTGGATACTGCAATGCCACTTTTAGAAAAGAAGTTTATTTTAGTGATATATATATATATATATATTTACACACATATATATGTATATATATATATATATATATATACATATATATAGTATAGCTCCTCGAAAGCACCAATATGCTATAAAACTAGTTATGTCTGAAAAAAGAAAAAAAAATCAAGTGCTAGTTTATGCCTTGTTTATTTTATTTCATTATCACAGATTTTTTCACTACTACTACTTGATATATGTTAACATTATCATTAGAGTCTTCCAGATGTGTTTGTTTTCTCAAAAGTTGCCTTTGGCTACATTAGCTCTTTTGCATTTCCATATGAATTTAAGAATATACTTGTAAATTTTTGTAAAAATGTCTGTTCTTGCCTTGATTGGAATTTGAAGTAGATTTCAGATGTTCACAAATTCTTTTTAAGCTTCATACAAGACTGTGAAGTCTTCCTGTTGGCTTGATCCCTTTATAATTATGAAGTAATCCTCTTTGTCTTTTAAGAATTCTTGTTTTTTTTTGACATTTTTACCATGCCATCATCTATTTTTTTTTGTTGAATTATTTCTTTTTTTCAAGCCATTGGATTTATTTAAAAGCAGAAAAATATGAAAGAATTTCTTCTTTTAATCTTTTTATATTAAGCCATTTTACATCTTAACATTGAAGATGTTTCTCATATAATTAGGAGTTTAAAAATCTGTTTTGAGAAGCTTTGTATTTTATATGGTAATGTTTGTTCTATTTCTAATTTTTATTGGTTGAGAATTTCATACATGTATGTAGTATGTTTTGATCAAATCCATCCCTTCAATTCCTTCTCTTTTCATTTCCCCCATCTCCACTACTTTTTCCTCTTACCTTCATGTGCTTTTAGTTCACTTAGTGGTACCCATATTTGTGGATGTAGGACTACCTATAGGAACATGGGTAAACTCTCAGGATCAGTAACCATGAAATAAACTCACTCTCCCTTTTTCATAAAATGCCAGTATCTCCTCAGGTAGGGGTGGGATTTCATGAGACTCTCCCCCATCCCTTCTGAGATTATGAGATTCTCCTCCATCCATTTTGAGATTTTGTCTGATATAAAATTATACAGGACCTGTACATTCAGTCACAGACACTGTGAGTTCATCTATGCAATTCCAATGCAATATCTAGAAAATACTGTTTTGCTATAGATGTTCACTATCTCTGGATCTTACAATCTTCCTGCCTCCCTTTCTTCAATGATCCTAGACCTGTGGGGAAAGAAGGTGTAATATATATGTCTTATTTCAACTGAGGATTCTATAGTCTCTCATTCTTTGCAAATTAACTGGTTGTGGGCCTCTTTATTAATTGCTAACTACTGTAAAAAGAAGACTGTCTCATGAGGGTTGAGAGATTCACTACTCACTGGGTATAAAGACAAAATCTTAGGGGACAGTGTATTACTATGTGTATTTATCAGAATAATAGAATTAAGTTTTTCCATTGACCCAATAACATAGCTAACCACAAATGTCTGGCTCAGTTAACAGTACCAGGCATAAATTCTTTCTCTTGGAACAGGTCTTAAGTTGTGCCACTATTGAGCCAGTGGGAATATCTTGCTTGTCCAGTTGATATTTTTGCTTACAGAGTTCACAGCTTGGTAAGAGACTGTTGGTTACTTTTTTCCCTGGTAGCAGTATGCATAAATACTTCAAGCAGTACGAAAGCTAGCTAGGAGTGATGAAGCTTCCAGATCAGTACCAGTCTGATTTCTCCATGCCCCATGACTCAAGTATGTGGTGTTGTCAGGAATATGATCTTATCAAGTTTCAAATGGTAACTAAGAGCAATGACAATAGCTTGGAATTTGGGGGGTGATGTATGGGTCCCCATTGAGCTATGGGAATATCCTGGGATGATGGGGTAGTCTTTGGAAGCCCACTGAACAACAACTTGAAAAGAGTAACACATAACTAAGCTTTTTATTTGATAGCCTGTCTTGTTTGGTAAAGGTATTGTCTTAGAGTTTCTATTGCTGTGATAAAACAGCATGACCAAAAGGAACTTGAGGAGGAAAAGGTTTATTAAATTGACAAATCTCAGGTCACACTCCATCACTGAGGGATGTCAGGACAGGAATTCAAGACAAGAAAATGGAGTTAGGAACTGAAGCAGAATCCATGGAGGAGAGTTGCTTATTGATTTGATATCCATGTCTTGTTCAGCTTGCTTTCATACACAATACAGGACCATCTGCTCAGGGATGGCACCAACTACAGTGGGATGTACTCTCCTCTATCAATTGTTAATCAAGAAAATGTTGTACAGGTTTGTTTAAAGACAATATGATAGAGGCATTTTCTCAGTTGAAGTTCCCTATTCCTAAATATGTCTAGGTTTGGATCAATTTGAAAAAAATCAACCAAGACAGACATTGTCCCTCTTTTATTATAGAGTAGCACTATTGAAACTATTGAAACCTTTGTGTGTGTGTGTTTGTGTGTGTGGTATTTGTGTGTATATTTTATAAAACTTATATAATAGGTTTACATAGAGCTTTTCAAGTTTTAGTTACCTCTCCATATACTTCTCCCTCTACTCCATTTGCCTATCCTCCACCCCATTTAACTTTTCATGAACCATTACTCCCCTCTCCCCCTTTCATATTCACTTGTATTTTATTCCTCTTCCCTTGAAATTTATAACTCTTACAAGTTCCATGCCTTTTATGGCTACTTCATTTTAAACACACATATCTAAAGATTCAAAGCTAGCATATGAGACAGAACCTGATGAAATGTTTGTCTTTCTTGGTCTGGGTCACTTCATCTAGATTGTGTGGTGGAACTGTTTGGGAAGGTTTAGGAGATGTGGTCTTGTTGGAGGAGATATGTCATGGGGGGTGGGCTTTGAAGTTTCAAAAGATTAGCAAATTCCCAGTGTGCCTTTTTTCCTTCTGCATATCAATGGAGCTAATGAACTCTCAGCTGCTGCTTCAGCTACCTGATGCCATGCCTCTGCTCTGCCATCATGGACTTTTACTCATAATCCCAATTAAATGCTTTCTTTTATAATTTGCCTTGGTCCTATTGTTTTATCACAACAACAGAACAGTGTCTAACACAGAATGTGTATTTACACCTCCAGTTATTTACCTGAAATTTTCATAATTTTGCTTTTATTTACAGCTGAATTGTGTATATGTATGAATATTTAATATTCATTCATCATCTATTGTGAATAGAGAAACAATGAAAATTGATGAGAAGTTTCTCTGTTGGAGAATATAGCTATTTTGGAATATACCCAAGAGGAGCAAAACTGGATCATATGCTTGTTCCATTCCTCCCCACTGATTTCCATAGTGACTTCCCCAGTTTCCCTTTCCTTATATCCACAGCCAACATTTGTACTCATTTGTTTTTTTATGACTGTGGTAAGACAATTAGTTTTCTATGAATTTCCCAGATGACTAAGAATGTTGAACATTTTAAAAGGG
>CAJQZJ010000072.1:248840-273116 GCA_907164525.1 Lophiomys imhausi
TTTCCGTTTCTTAATTATCCTAAACAGTTTATGTCGGTTGGTAGCAACTCTTATATAAGGTATTGTGCCTATACAAATCATTTAAAAGTACAGGTTTACTTCCAATCCTTTTATGGGTTGCTATTGCAATCTATTTAGGAGTCTGAGTAATACTCGTTTATGGTTGGCCAGTCAAGCTCCTGGTCATATCAAATACTAGTCTTAATTTATCACAAAATAAGCTTTGTAGGTTAAACATATAATAAATGGTTACAAATATACAGTTTGCCTGCTCAAACATAAGATAGATAGATGGATGGATGGATGTATGGATGGATGGATGGATGGATGGATGGACAGACGCATGGATGGATGGATGGATGGATGGATACTTAGGTAGATAGATAGATAGATAGATAGATAGATAGATAGATAGATAGATAAATAGATAGGAAGATAGATAGATAGATAGATACATAGATAGATAGATAGATAGATTTTTAAGTAAATCAGTAGACATCTTCAAAACCCTCAGAGGCATAAAGAAGCATTTAAGAATATTTTTATTATTTTAAGAATTGGTTGACTTAAGGCAGACAGCTCCCATTTGACATGGAAAGAGACAATGAGCATGAAAAATCTCCATCAGGAGGTAACTCCTACTGGACAAAAATACTCCTGCTCTCTCAACAGACCGTATACAGTACAAAGGTGGATCAGAGCTTCAATTCAGGTAAGTCGATGGCCTGACTTTGCAAAGACAGGATGAGAAAATCCTTCTTATTGCCTGCTTCGCAATAAGTCTGTGACATATGCTTGACCATAAGGCTGAAGAGGATGCTCCAACAGTATTGAGAGATATTTGGGACTGTCTAGGCAGCAAAATGTCATTTTTCTTTTTTGGAAGCTGCTTGCCTACTTCCTACTCACTTTCTACTCACTCACATAACTTTATCCCTTCTTAATTCTTTGGTGGGGTTGAAGATATAATAGATACTCACAGAATGCAGAGTCCAGGGCATCTAGTCAGATACAAATTAAGACACTATTAGAATTGGGGTAAAGGGTAACTTACCATTACAAAGAACTTTAGTGAGCTGTGGAAATTCATAGAACCTTTGAGTGTTATAGAAGATTGAGTTTTGAAGTGATGATTAGTATATCTGGAATAGAAATGTCTAAATAAACTACACAAAAGATTTTGTGGGTGCTTTAGACATCATTCACTGTGGTTTTAGAGCTAATGGAAGGAGAGCTTGAAGTCTTAAGAGAATTGTGACTTGACCAGGGAATGTGTTAGGAGACAGTGTGGAAGTGTGTGGCCCAAAAACTACTTGCTATAGATATTACCATGGATAAAAAGCCAAGTTCTGTTCATGAATACAGTGGACTGAAATGCACCTCAGAAATCTGGGAGCCATGCCCGAGGTCCGGGAAGGACAGTATTACATTAAGAAACAAGTGTTCTATGATTCCACTGCCAGTCAGTTCCTTTGACCCTGTCCAGTGGATCCCAGTGGCAGGTGCAGAGACTAGTAGAAGGTGATTAGGGAATTTGGGATGCCTCCTTTGATGGTGAAATTCAAACACATTTCTCACAGGAGCCAAATTAGTTCCTGGGAGAGCAAATCATAAAGAGAGCAAGGTCAGCACATTCAATTCTCTGTGACTTTCTTCTGGTCTCACTAGTGGACTTCCTGTGCATGCACACACCCTATAGGAGGATTTCAACAGAGGCTAACTAAATAAGCGGGGCTGCTCAGTGTTGTGCTTTCAGCTTCCAAAACTGAGCTAAATAAGACTCATTTGTATTTACAAGCTATTCATCTTCAGGTATTTTGTTGTAGCAATAAAATCCGACTTATATGAAAGTTGAACTTGATTCTTCTGCATCTAGATATTTGACTGTAACAGTACCACTAACCTTTCTCTTTTCCTGATTGCCTTTGATCTTTGTTCTCCTATATTAAGACCTATGTGAGGAAGAATTAAATGCTTTTATCAGTCCTTTCATTCTGGCATTGACTGAGACTGTCTCTCAAAAATAAATCTGTACAGAAATTCTGGGTATGTTGTTTGTTGTGTGTGTGTTTTGTTTTTTGTTTTGTTTTTGTTTTTGAGACAGGGTTTCTCTGTGCCCTGGCTGTCCTGGACTCTATTTGTAGACCAGGATGGCCTTGAACCCACAGAGATCCGCCTGTCTCTGTTGTGTGCTTTAACCCCCACAACTACTGCAGCTAGTACAATACAAGGGGGCACCCTAGGTACAAGAACACTGAGACCCATGTCACACCAGGCTAGGGGAAGCTCTTAACTGCAAAGGCCTAGTCAGGCTGGAGACTATTCAGAGCCTATGGTCAGTGTAGTTCCCTAGCAAGAAGGTGGGCTGTATCTCAAGTCTGTCTTGCAGCAGCTACAGGTTCCTTTGTAACACCATGAGGTATTTAGAGGCTCAGGCTGTATGTACAGACCTGGATTTAGTAACAGTGAGGAGGTGGTCAGAGAATTTTTTCTTTTTGGTGTGCCCAATGTTGGGAATTATGGCTAAATATTATGCTTAGCTATCTTTTTTTTAATCCTAAGTAAATGATCTCTCTTTCTCCAGCTTATGTTGCTTGGGATTGGTTCAATGGTGATGTATATAATTCAAGATGGTTCTTATTCTCTTTAGCACACCTTTACTTAGTACTGTATTATGACCAGGTACTCCCCTCTGATTGTTTTCAGAGTTTATGAAAATATCTTTGTGTGTGGACAGTTGTTGAAAATGGTGGGAGTGAGTGGTCAATAGAGAGTTTAGATTATCATCTTGCTATGTCTCTTCTCAAAGTACTACATGCCTTCTGATGCCATCATAAGTGATATTAAAAATTTCAACTTATGTTTCTCATTAGTACATAAATTGAATTACATTTTGTGAACTGTGTATTTATGAAGCTCACTTTTTTGTTTTACTACTTTTTGTGTTCTTACTAATTTCTATATGGATGATTAGGCTGCCCAGCAACAAAGATAGTTTTATTTATTTATTTTCTAGTTTATATCCATCTGTCTTATCTTTTTCTCCATCTCTCTACCATCCATCCATCCATCCATCCATCTTTTGCTCTAATGTATTGCAGTTGCATAAGATGTCTACTAGGATGCTGACTAAACAGATCTTGCCTTGCTTCTGATTTTATTGCATTTTCTCATTAGCTGTGCTGCCAACTTGAGAGTTTTCTTACTTGTAATTTCTGACTTTGTGGAAAGTGCCTTCTAGCCTTTGTTTGCTAGGAGATTTGGTGATTAGTGTGTTGAAGCTTTGTAGACGATCTTTCTGTATGTTTTGGGTCTACTACTATGGGAACAGCAGTTGATTTTCAAGTGCTGAATCACCATTGTATTCTCTGGCAAAACTCTGCTTGGTCAAGATATATCATGCTTAGTATATTTTTCTGGGATCTGCTGATTACTACTTTGTCAGGGTCTTTTGTGCGTATGTTTATAGGTATGTTATACTTTTTATGTAATACATTTTCAGTTACAGTCAGAGTTATTTTGGCCTCATAAACTGAGGTGGAAATGTTCCTACTCGGATTTTGTACAGCAATTTGCATGTGAAAACTTGATATTATTTCTTCTTTAAAAGCTTTACATAATTCCTCACTCAAGTCAAGGGTTTAGACCTCAGAGTTAAGTGTAAGTTTGTTTTCTTTAATAGATAAAGTGTGGTACAGGTTATTTATTTCTTCTTGAGCTAGAGTTGACAATTTACAAGAAATTTCTTCATAGGATTTCCTCATTACCATTGTAATGTTTGGAATGCGTAGTGGCATACTCCCGTTTCTAATAGTGGTGTTTTTATTTAAGTTGGTTTAGTCTGACAATGTTGAAGATTTGGATTAATTCTTAGAGTTTAATTCATCTCAGTTATATATTTTTATTTAGTCTACAGATAGCAGTGATTCTATTCTTTAAAATCCTTATATTGATATGTTATTTTTTCTTATCATTTTTGGCTAGAATATGTAATATAATACTCATTAGGGTTATAGGGATGGAGAAGTTCTGTCTTATTCTTGCATTGAGTTTCTAATTTCTAAAGTGTTCCCATAGGCATAGGATTTGCTGTAGGTGTTTGGTAGTTCTCATTCATCAAATGAAGAATTTTTCACTGTATATGTAATTTTCTAAAATGTATTTTCATAGCTGAAAGAATCTAGTTGCATGCCTTTTTAATATTGATATACGTGCTTATTTTCTTACAGTACATGCATATATTTTAGTCATTATCATGTTTTGTTTAATGGCTTGCTTATCTTTCTTTTTCTCAGAATTACAAATAACATTGCTAGACAATTTAATATTGAACTATCCCATATTTTTTCTTTTTTCTATTTTTTTATAAATACTTTATTTTTTTTCTTCAAGTTACATCTCAGTCACAAACCCTTCCCTATTCCCCCTTCCTATCACGCCCTTCCGCCCTCTTCCCCCCAGAAGTTTCCCCTTTCAGTCCAACAGATGGTTCCTTCTCTTATAACAGTACGTATTATACAAAACAATAGATATAAATATGCCACATTTATGAGAGTTAAATGGCCCAGTATACCTTTCCAATGTCCAGTTTATACATATTTGGCCCCTGACTTTAACATTCTACTATCTAACCATCTCCATGAGTTTAAAGTTCTATATCTGACTCAACATTCATATTAACTTGCAACACACTTTTAAGAGTATCTTCTTAGATCTATAACACCCTCTTGATTTCTAAACAACTCAAAATTTAACTATGAAACTCTAGCTGTCTATTCTTCAACCACCTCAGACACCTGAGAGAGATAAATATATCTGCTTATATAGGAAGTGCAGGGCCTGCAGCTTCCAAAACTAAGAAATGACATACCAGTGACTGCCTGGACAGTTCCCATTTTCTCTCCATATGATCTTTGTATATTGATACATAATTAAGAGTATATTTAACCACAATTGAATAGATCTTTGTATATTGATACAAAATTAAAGGTAACGCTTCCTAATGGTATCATACCTAGAGATACTTAAAAATAAAATGTGAAGCTCTGGCCTCTTGATACCAACCGTCTAAAACTGTCTAGGATAGTTAAGTGAAACAAACTCCTAGTCATGCAGACATGTCACTTTGTTAGCTACTATGACAGTCTATCACAGATATTCTCTAAACTACTCCTATATTTTTTTCAATCAATGTATTTGATCTGGGAGTATATGTGGCTGGATTTAACTTTTTCCTCTAAAAACTATATTCGTGTTCATATATTAATTGGCTTTACATTTCTACAATAAAATATCTAACATGGGCTATATGTGGAGTAAAAATAAGTTTATTTAGTTCACAACTGGAGATTTACTCTAGAGTGCAAAGCAGGGTCAGTAAAGAACATCTCTTGGGTATATCGACTCATGTCAAATGGTGAGTAACAGTCAGAGGAATGTATGTAAGAGCTATTTTTTGAGACAAGACCTCTTATTGACTGAACCTGGAGCTGAGTAATTTGGCTACAATGACTGGCCAGCTAGACCCAAGGATTCTCCTGGTCTATGGCTTCCCTGCACTGAGATTCTAGACACATACACTGAACTAATTTTTATAATGTATGAAGTGGAATTAGAACTCAAGTCCCAACTCCTACTTGTGTGGCAAGTGTTTTACCTACTGAGCCATATCCTTTCCAATGCTTTTAGTTTCAGTTTTTTTAAAGATATTATTTTATTTTATCTGTATGAGTGTCTGCATGCATGTCTGTTCACCACATATATGCCTGGTGGCCAGAGAGGCCAGAAGAGGGCATTGGAGCCTCTGGGACTGGAGTTACAGCTGATTTTGAGCCACCATGTGGGTGGAAGGAATTGAACCCTGGTTTTCTGAAAGTGAAAGAACAGCAGGTAATTTTAACTGCTGAGTCATCTCTCTATCATCCCCCCCACACACCATGATGCCTTTTTGTTGTTGTTGTTGTTGTTGTTGTTGTTGTTGTTTTGAGGCAGGGTTTCTCTGTGTAGCAGCCCTGGCTGTCCTGGAGCTCCCTCTGTAGAACAGACTGGCCTCAAACTCACAGAGGTTCACCTTCATTTGCTGAGTGCTAGGATTAAAGGAGTGTGCCACCATGTCTGGTCTAGATTCTTTTAGTAATATAACTTTAATGAGCTTTTCCCTTGTAGAGTTTTTCTTTCCAAATTTCTTGTAAAGAAGTGTGTTTGTTCTTTGTTTTCCATGTTAGAGGCTTCTTGCTGTCTCTGGTGTTTTTCTTATGTGCTCTTATGTGCAGCATCCTCTGAATGGAGTGAGACTGTTAAGTGTCAAGAAGTTAAGGAAACTTACCAGGCTCAGGAAGGTAAAAAACATTATGAAAGCAATAAACAGTGTCTGGGGAGCACAGACTCTTTGATTCTCCTTGTGGAACTGCCTTCCAGACACTGAGTTACAGAGATGCAACTTTTATGAATCTTCATTCATATGAGGGTGGGTTTTTCAGCTATGCAGCTGCTTTTGAGTCACCCACACTCTTGAAACAACCTCTCGTCCCTGCTCCTCTAAGCAACCATAGAAATTCACTGTTTAACCAAACTACACTGTGGTAAATAGTGTCTGTCATTGGTGCTATACTCAGTATTTTGTCAACTTGACACCAGCTAAGGTCTTTGGGAAGACAGCACCTCAACTGGGAAAACACCTACATTTGATTGTCTTGTAGGCAAGGTTGTAGGGGGATGTTCTTGATTGTTGATTGATATGCAAGAGTCCAGACCTTGTGGGCGTTGCTACCCCTGGGTAGATAGTCCTAGGTTGTATAATGAAACAGGCTTATCAAACCAATAAACAATTTTCCTCTGTGGCCTCTGCTTCAGTTCCCAGCTCCAGGTTCCTCCCTTGAGTTACTGACTTTCCTTCATGCTGCACTACAGGGTCTAAGCTGAAATAAACCCATTCTTCCAATGTTGCTTTTGGGCAGAATGCTTTATGACAGAAACAAAAACCAAACTAGAAAAGGTGCCCTTTGTGGGGTAGACATTTGTTTGTTTTCTCAGGAAAAGTTACACAACACAATATGAGTGAAACATTAATACTGACTAGAATTATTAGAATTATCATTAACTGCCAAAGTTGGGCTTTTAATTTTTTGATGTAGTATAAATATCATTAGAAACTTTCTCTTGAAATGAAAATATATGGATAATGCAAGTATCATTTTCAGTGGAACAGACTTAATTTCTTGCATTTTTGGAGATTGGGCTTGAGGTATCTTAAACACTGTTTTAGTTGTTTCACTTTCCTTTCTCTTTATCTTTGTTTGTGAATTAAAATAAATTGACTTACTGCTACTTCAGTGCAGTAGCAGCTTGAACAAGCAAATTCAATCAACTGTTAATAACTACAGATGGTTCACTATTTCTGCTGATAGTTTTCCATATTATTCCTTGTTGTTAAATTTTATAGTCAGTTCCCTTTACCAGTTCTGTAAGTATGCTCCTTTAGTTTGTTATCTATTCAAGTGTCTGTCTTTTTACCACTACTGATTCCACATGATGTTTAAATCACCACACAAGTTGATATGTGATATTATATACATATATATATATATATTTTCTATTTCTGGAACTCTTATAAGGCTTTGTTAGAGTGTCTAAATCTTGTCAAGATCCTTCAATTTCTTTTCAAATTTAACGTTAATTCTTTTTAATCTCATCAGTTGTAGTTCTTGTCTCAAGTAAATCTTTTGGTTAAACTGAGTGAGTAGTTTATGCTGACATTGGAAACTTTGTTTCAGAGTCTCTAGTCTTGATTTAGAGTATTCATGTTTTTCATTTAAAAATGAGCAGTTTTTATTTCTGTGGCTTTCTATTTAAAAACCTAGTCTTGTTTTTCATAGTTCTTCTTGTTTTCTAGTTCTTTGATGATGTACAATCTATTTAATGTTAAGTCCCTTTCAAATACTTGATTCTTCAGCTTTATATTTTCATATTTGTTGACTATTATTTTCTCAAGACATTTTTTGAGTAGTCTTTGCAATTCTAGATCACTGTATAGTTACCCCAAATAGAAAAATTCATGGGTTTCTTTCCCTAGATATCTCTATTTTTCCTAGGTTTGTTTAGATTATGTTTTGTTCAATCAGCCCCTTAGTTTAGAAGCAGTTTTTTCAAAATTACATGTTTTATTATTCTTTTTTTGTTTCTTTTAAAAAAATATTTATTTTTATTTCTTCAAGTTACATCTCAATCACAATTCCCTCCCTACACCCCCCTCAGGTCCCACACTCCCACCCTCTTCCCCCTCAACCCCTTCATCCACTTCCATTTTTTTAAGTTTATGGTATATCCTTTCCCCCCAACACCTCCCCCTTTCAGTCCAACAAATGGCTCTTTCTCTTATAACAACAAATACAATACAAAACAACAGCAATAATTAGGCCACAATTTTGAGAATTATAAGGCTTAGCATATATTCCTAATGTCCAGTCCATATGTATTTGGCAACTGACTTTAACATTCTACTGTCTAACCATCTCCATGAGTTTAAAGTTCTATATCCAACTCAACTTCCACCCTAACTTGCATCACAATTTTAAAAACATCTTCTTAGATCCAGAACACCCTCTTGATTCCTAAACAACTCAAAATTTAACTATGAGACTCTAGCTATCTATTCTTCAAACACCTCAGAGACCTGAGAGGGATAAATATATCTGATTATACAGGAAGTGAAGGGCCAGCAGCTTCCAAAACTAAGAAATTACATACCAGTGGCTGCCTGGACAGTTCCCAATTTCTCTTCATACATTAGAGCATCAATCTTCAGCCGTTTGGCCTCATTTCTCTGACAGACAGTAATTGTAAATCAGGAATTATGAAGGACTTGCCAACCCTCTCTTGGCCGAGCTAGGCTGCCGATTCACCTGCTTTTTCCCCCCTTTGGCCATTTGATGGGTTATATAGATAGTTGTTGTTATTTAGGGGGAGAGATTACAAGTTGTTTAATGGTCTTGTTAAATAGGTTTTGGAGGTTAGACCCAGGAATTTCTCTCTTTTTCTTTTCTGTATCCTTCTTTCTCTCCTATGTGGGAGTGAAAAACTTTAGAAAAAAATGGGATATAGACATAATATAGGAATGATAAAGAAAATGAGACAAAATTAAGATTGTATTTGGCTAAATCAGTATTCATCTTTATATCTTGATACAAAATTAAGATTATATTTGGCTCCTTTTAATGTATTGTACCTAGGTAATGCTTAAAAATGAAATGCGAAGTCTTGGCCTTTTGTTAGCAACTGTCATAAACTGTTTAGGATAATTAAGAAATCCAAACTAATAGTCATTAGGTACTAGGGTAGTCTATCAGAGTTAGAATAAGTTAATTAGAAATCAAGTTGCTACAAGACAAGCAACATTTGCTTATCCAAATATAAGAGATAGATAGGCGGTCTTCAAAAACCTCAAGAGATCTGTAGAATATGGTATTTAACAATGTTTTCTTAACTTAAGATTTTTTTGATATTGAGACATGTCAGCTCCTGACAGCACCCCCTATTCTACTCCAAGCAGATGATGAGCATCAAAGAATCTCCAATTAGAGATGGTTGAATTAGTGGCAAGCCTGTCACTTGGCAAAAAAATCCCTTGCTTCAACTTCTCTGCATCTCTCTGTACGCACGCACTTTCTCTCCCCCCTTCCTTTCTGCAAGAGCTGCATCCAATAAACCTGCCTTTTACGTGTTTTAATTTGGCTTGGATTGGATCATTTCACTGGCAGAGAATGCACAAATAATTTGGACAGACTGCTGTCCAAAAAGGACAAAACTTGAAAGTAGAAGCAGTATTTATACTCACAGTTTGAGTCTTTTGTTCCTTCATGATAGCAGAAGTCCAGGTTTTGAGCTAGTAGGTGGTGTGATGTGAGACATGGTTATGTAATTATTTGTCTGACCTCCTAGGCTGAATCTCAGTTGGCTGTCTTGGATTCTTATACTATTCATAATATATTCAAAATTATTCTTGTCTTGCCTTTTGGTTCCTTGCAATGGCTTAGTTTTTGTTTCTTGCCTTTTGGTTTCTTGCAATGACTTTAGTTTGGTTTCTTGCAATGACTTCCATTCTTTTCAATGGTATTTTATGGTACCCTACCCCACTGTGTTTTACCTCCAAGGGTGGAGTAAGGTGTTACTTTTTTCTAGCTTTGGGGATATGTTTCATTTCCTTCTTTTTTACAATTGTGATTATGCTTTTATTTTTTAAAATATTTAAACATTTATCTATTAATTCAAGTTACATCTTTATCACAGCCCCCTCCCTACACCTCTCTCGGTCCCACCCTCCCACCCTCTACACCTTCTCTCATGTATCCTACACCTCCAGTGTAGGGTGCTCCCATATATCAGGCCCCCCTCAGTTCATCAGTCACATGAGGGCTAAGAGCTTCCACTTGCTTCGGAGGACTGACACTAGGGTGGAGTGCCCCTCTAACATGTAACAAAGTCCATGTTCCTGTTCCTTTGGATCTGCTGATTGTAGGATAGTTATCCTGTAGTGTATGGGTAAAATCCAGTTATAAGTGAATACATGCCATGTGCATCTTTGTGGGTTGGAGTTAGTTCACTCAGGATGAGTTTCTCTAGTTCCATCCATTTGGCTGCAAATTGCATGATTTCCTTGTTTCTGATAGCTGAATAGTGTAAATGTGTAAATGTATCACAGTTTTTTTTTTAATCCATCCTTCAGTTGAAGGACTTCTGGGTTGTTTCCAGTTTCTAGCTATTACAAATAAAGCTACTATGAACATAGTTGAGGAGATGACCCTGTGGGTTGGTGAGGAATCTTTTGGATATATGTTCAGGAGTGGTATGGCTGGATCTTGAGGTAGAGCTATTCCAAGTTTTCTAAGATATCACCAGACTGATTTCCATAGTGGTTGTACATGTTTGTACCACCACCAGCAATGTGGGAGTATTCCCTTTTCTTCACAGCCTTGCTAGCATGTGCTGTCATTTGAGTTTTTTAACTTAGCCATTCTGACAGGAGTGAGATGGAATTTCAGGGTCATCTTGAGTTGCATTTCTCTGATGATTAAGAATGTTGAGTATTTCTTCAAGTGTCTCTCAGCCATTTTAGACTCCTCTTTTGTGAATTCTCTGTTTAGATCTGTTCCCCATTTTTTGATTGGGTTACTTGGTTTGCTGGTGTTTAATTTCTAGAGTTCTTTATGGATTTTGGATATTAGCCCTCTGTCAGATGTGGGGTTGGTGAAGATCTTTTCCCAATTGGTAAGCTGCTGTTTTATTTTAGTGGAGTTTGGTTTTTAATGTTTACCTTATTATTTAGCAATAATCACTATATTTTTATCTTTGGAGCTGAGAGAGGGTATTTCTCCTGTGCTAAATGTTGCTAGTGTGTGCTCTTGGGATTTCTAGGTGTCTAACATATTCTTCAAATAATCACTACTCATTATTTGAGTCATGAATTAAGGTAAAATGCTCTTGGTTAATTTTCTGTGTTGAACCTGTAATCACAAATTGTACTGATCATATATCTGAGTATTTATTGTTTTCGGTTATAAAGCAACTGAGACATGAATCCACTGAAGTTGAATGTGGCAAGTAGATATTTTTATTAATTTATTTTTTACTATGGAAGAAGGAATATTGGACTTGTCTAAAAGTTGGGACCCAAATTATAGCAAGGGATTTTTGTGGATTGGTTAGGTGGCAATATCTACTCCAGCAGGAAACATTTTTGTGGAAGGAATGATAAAGAACAAGAGTGTGGTAACAATCATGGTTAAAGCTTTAAGCAGATACAGACCTGAAGCAACTAATCCTTAGTTTGAAGGTAACTGTTGTGGTTAGTTTGGAATGGGTGAATGGGACTAACAGGAAAATTTTGCCATGGTTTTCAGGTAATTTCTAAATCTGCCAGATACCATGCTGTTGCACTAGAGGGAGTGAAAAGAGACTGCCAGGAAGCACTGATAGAAGAATTGAGGTTGAAGATGTAAGATTTTCCTAATTATTTAAAGGCTTTTTGGGCCAGATTCAAGACTTCAGTCTTTCCTCGAGGAACAGTAGGGGGCTTTCCAATTGTTTTAAGCAAGGGAGTAAAGCAATCTGATTTGCATTTAATGGTCCCTTGGTTGTTGTGTGAAGGAAGTATTAATGCAGCAGAATGATAGTTAGAATGAATGTGAAAAGACCAGGAAAGCGCTTTTGGATAAGGTACCATGTGGAGAGAGAAGATGGGTTTGAAAGGCATATTAGAAAGTTGGTGGCAGTATTGGGTGGAATATTTAGCAAACACTAGGGCATCTGGTATAACCAAACTTGCACTTTTGTTTGCATTTTTAAATATTAAGTTGACTTTCTACCAGTTTTTTTCTGATCTGCCTTTAGCACTCATATCAACTGATTTATTGTTCTTTCCTGTCATTTAATTTGATTTTTTTCTTTCCATATCAGATTTTTGCTTTCTTCCACTGGCATAAGGGCTGGGCTGTGATTTTGTTCCAGGATCCAATAATGAACATCTTCATTTTCTTTTTCTGCTTTTTACATTGGTTCATTAATAACATTGTGCATTTTCAGTGGTCTTTTGTCTTTTCCACTTCTAACTTCTTGTTTGTTTTTAATCCATATTTCTCAGTTTCCAGCTGGAACTAGCTTGAGACAAACTCTCTTGCTCTTAGGGAATGGGTGTATGGTTGCCAAATGTTTACAAGAATTACCTCATTGTACATGTGCCATTCCAGCTGCCTTAACACCCTGGAATGAAGAACTAAATACTCAATTTTAGAACTCACTCTCTTTACTTTTGGAGTGATTTCTTTCTGTCTTCCAAGTGCTTGTGCAGAAATCTAAAGCTACTGCAGTCTACAGAAGCTACAGAAATGTTTCTGGATATATGTTCAATAGGCACTGGAGGCCTTAAATTCATATATGTGAATGCATCATTCATCTCTTTTGTGTCAGGTCTAAAGATTCCTCAGTTTTAGATAAATGCAGGTTTCCTGAACTACATACACTACATATTCCTGTTTATAGTTCCCAAGCCCTAGGGACAAACTGAAAATCTATAGATACTCATTAGTCTACAACTTTGTCACCTCTTTGCAGTACCATGGACTACTATTGAGGGTAGATCTTTGATGGAGGTAGGACACCTCCTACTGTGTAGGCATAGCAGTTCCAGCTCTGAATAAGTGTCTGCAGGGTAAATGCGTGTATTGGAACCTGGTGCTAAACTCCAAGAGACTAACTATGAGTCACTCAATTCACTCTTTGGATGAGACCAGTGGGCAATCAGGCCAGCAGCCTGAGGGGAGTGCAAATGAGACAAGGTGTTGGTCCTTCTTTGGTGATTTAATTCTTGAACAACTGTTTTTAATTCCTGGGCCTTTGAGTCCATAGATGGTTTCCTTGCTTTGCCAAGTACAAATAATTTAGCTGTTAGTTATATTTTTATATAAAGATATGTCATGCAGCATATGTGTATGAGTGACAGCTATCAAGATATTTTGATATGTTTCCCCCCATTCAGGCTTGACTGTGAATATTATGGGCAGAAGTGACAAATTCAATGTTCATTTTTTGGAACTCATGTGTGATTGATCTCTACAAAACTTCTTAGAATTCTCAAGTTCTAATCACAGTAATGAAATTTTTCTTGATTGAGGCATGAAGATTTTTTTCTCCCTTTCATCATCTCTTCATTATGTGAAATATATCAGGTTACTGTGTTAAAGTTTGAAGAATTAACAGTAAATAAGATAGACCTGCCTTCTTTCTGCTTCCTGTAGCATATCATCTAAAACATAAAGGACACTTTGAACAAGTAATTTTCCTGTGATGTTAGTACTTTGGAGATGTAACAAATAGTGTTCTAAAGCAATACAAATTCAGACCTAGTCTAACTCGGACACAAGAGACAACACTGTTTCCTTACTGGAGTAATACTCAAGCATAGAACATAAAGATTTGTAGCTTCTAGCAATTCCAACAATAGAGGAAAAGGAAGTGAGTAAAAAGTATTTCAGGGAGAAAGCCCAGGTTATGTGGAGGTCTTAGTTGTGGGAAAAACTGATACATTCTAGGAGGTTAGAAGTTGAGAATATAAAGATACAGCATTATGCAAATTATGTCACTCAGTGTTAGACTCTTTCCCAAAGTAATGGAGAGTTGTTATTGAATGTCTTTGAAGAGGGAATAGCATGGTCCAATTTTCAGTTTTCAGAGCTAATATGGCAGCAGGGAGTGAATTGCTTGTCAAGGAAGTCAGTAGAAATGTGAAAGAATTAGTTGATGAGAGCTAACAATAGTACTTCTGTGTATGATGGTGCTAGAGTGGCTAAAGGAGAGAGATAATTAGAAGCTACTTATATTGAAGAATAGTTTAGCCTATCTACCTAACAGAGTTTTTGTGAGGGTTCAGTAACTTAATAAATGCAAAGGGTTTACAACAGTGTCAAATGCAGGTCATGTTTCATCAATTTTAAGAAGCACCATTTCCTCTTTTATTTTTACATTTCCAAAATTGGAACAAATTTCAATTGTCAATGACATCAATTATTCATTTGACAGCACATTTGCTTTTTTGGTGCTACATAAAATATTGGTGTGTCTCCAATTGGTAGAAATCCAGAATAGATGAAATATGATAGTAAGTGGTATAGGCTTGTTGCTGCTATCATTATTTTATTTTTATTATCATGTCAAAATTTGGTGACTGAGAAAAACACAGGAGTGACAAGAAAGTACAGGGAACAGGAATGACAGAGAATGAGGATGTATACCTACCCATTTAGAGATACTGTTTTTCATTTAAGGAAGCTTTTAGAAGTGAGTTAGGACTTGTCATTACCATCACAGTTGCTGAGTTCAGAAAGGAATTGAGTATGAAGAGTTGACTCTGAGTGACTTGAGTTCTCTTGGGAGTTAATTCACCTGTACTTGTGAACGAATAACAAGCTAAGCAGTATGATTTGTAAGAATTCTTCATATAAAGACTGAAAGATTAGCCTTGTCAATCACTTGTGCTAAACATTATACTAGTTTGTTTACTGTATGTTGTAGGTTCTTCTTAAAGTCCCTATGCTAGACAGAAGGTTTTGTAGAAGTCTTTCATGTATCTGGTGTAGTTACTTACAGTGTAACGTTTACTAAATGAAGTATTCATATTCAGATACTTACACTGGACTGACAGATGTATTGTGGCATTAATGGTAAACTATTTTACTTCATTCCAAACTTATTGCTTAATTTTATCACTGTTATCTCTATATATTCTATAAGGATCTTGGATCTCTCAAACCCAAGAAGAAAATTTAATTCCTTTTTAAAGGATTAATTTATTGTTTAGCCTTGACCCTTGGCCTATGAACAGATTTTTGTTGTTGTTGTTGTTAGTATGTTTGAACCTTGCCTTTGATAAAATGAAGTGCTCTTGTAAGTTTGAAGGCAGGTATCTTATTATTGGGTGATTTAATATATTAAATGTATATGATACTGTGATTTGGGCCCTGAATTACTGTAATATACTGTTAATTACATGCATTTAAAACATCACATACCATGTAAATCTATTACAAGACAGGTTGTTTTTCTGATATAGATATATCTGCTTTTTTATGTTTATTTATTACTTCAGGTTACATCTCCATCACAGTGCCCTCTTTCCACCCCTCTCAGTCCTCCCCGCCTAACCGCTACCCCCTATCCCTTCCATCTCACTCCTCTGCAGTGGAGTGTCCTTACATAACAGTTCCCTGTCCCAGTTCAGCACTCATATGAGGGCCAAGAACCTCCTCATACACTGGGGGCCTACATGGCAGCACCACTAGGGCAAAGTGTCTCATTGACAGGGGAAAAAAGTCTATGTCCATGTTCCCTTTGGTGCATTGGTTGTAGTATAGTTATCCTGTACTATATGGCTAAAATCTGACTATAAGTGAATAGATGCTATGTGCATCCTTCTGAGTCTGGGTTAGCTCACTCAGGATGAACTTCTCTAATTCCATCCATTTTGCTGCAAATTACATGATTTTGTGGTTTCTGAGGGCTGAGTAGTATTCCACTGTGTAGATGTACCAGAGTTTTTTATATCCATTCCTCGGTTGAGGGACATCTGGGTTGTTTCCAGTTTCACTGCTGGTGGGAGTGCCGGCTGTACAACCACTATGGAAATCAGCCTGACAATATCTTAGAAAACTTGGAATAGCTCTACCTCAAGACCCAACCTTACCACTTCTGGGTATACATTCAAATGATTCCTCACCAAACCACAACAACATTTCCTCATCTATGTTCATGAACTGTTTTTTTATATGGCCTATAAAGCTGAAAATGCTCCTAGATGTTTGAAAGGTGGCTGAAAAGAAAACAAAAAACATGTGACAGAGGTTATATGAGGAATTATTTACCTTATGATGCTTTATGAAAAAAAAAGTATTACTAAATTTGGCCAGGTATGATGGCTCACACTTGTAATCTGTGTTCTTGAGAGACTGAGGCAGGAAGATTGTCATGAGTTTCAGGCCAGGCTGAACTACAGTTTGAGATCTTGTTTCAGAAATATAAATTACTAGGGGGTAGAGGTGTGCCACAGTTGCTGATTGCCTTACACACATGAAACCCTGGGTTTGACTTCCTAGTGCTGATAACCCTGGCATGGTTGCACATACCTGCAATGCAAGCACTTGGAGGATGGAGGTAAGAAAATTAGAAGTTCTAGGTCATCCTTAGTTTCATAGTCAATTCAAGGTCAGTCCAGAATACGTGAAATCTTGTCTCAAATATTTTATGTACATATACTCCCTAGATCTTTCCAGAAAATTTTGCTACCACACATTCTAACCCAGAACTTAAAAATATTCAAATTTTTGAGATTATAATTACCTCATTTCTCTCTTTCTGTTCCTCCTTCTAAATCCTCACATGAAACCCCCCCAATCTCTTGAATTCATGATGTGTGTGTCTCTATCCTAAATGGGATGTCTCCCTCAAACGCTTCCCCTCTGAACTCAGCAAACACACCCTGAAGAAGAGGAGCCAAAAAAGAATGTAAGAACCAAAGGAGATGGAGGACAACACGAAAACAAGTTCCTCTAAATCAACATGATCTAAGTTCATATGAACTCACAGAGTCTGAGGGCCTACATGAGTCTGCACCAGGTCTTCTGGGTATATAGTAAGGCTTCCAGTTTAGTCTTTTAATGGGACTCCTGAGTGTGTGAACAAGTTGGTCTTTGATTTTTTTGTCTTTCCTTGGGCTCTTTTCCTTTGGTTGTTTTGTTTTATCCAACTTCAATGTGATATATTTATCTTATTATATTTATTTTCTTATACCTTGTTGTTATCTATTCAAAATCTGTTTTCTCCTCTTAAAAAACATTTATTTATTCAAGTTAAATCTCAATCACACCCCCTCCCCTCCTGGTTCCAACCTCCAATCCTCTTTTCCCTCTCCCTCTTCTCCTTCTCCTTGAGATGCCCCCCCTGTTCATCAGTTACATTAGGACTAAGAGTTTCCTCTTGTACTGGGGCCCAACATGGCAGCCCAGCTAGGGTAAATGTTCCACTAGCAGGCAACAAAGTCCATGGCAGACTCCACGACTCCACTCCCCACTTGCTAAGGGATCTGTATGAAGGCCAAGTTGCTTATCATCTATATATGTATAGGGTGCCTAGGTCTGGTCTATATATGCTTTTTCTTTCATTTTTTTTTGATTAGTGTTTCAGTCTCTATAAGCCTCTAGGGGTCTAGATTGGTTGGTTGTGTTCACCTTCATGTGATTTTCTCGTCCCATCCAGGTCCCTTTATTCCTCCTCCCTCTCTTATACAAGGCTCCCAGAGCTAAAGTTTGGCTGTGTGTCTCAGCATCTGTTTTGATCCACTGCTGGGTGGCATTTCTCGTAGGATAGATCTGCTAGGTTCCTGTTCCTTTGGGTCTGTGGGTTGTAAGATAGTTATCCTGTTCTTTTCTAATGATAGACAGAAAGGGCATGGATCCAGAGTGAGAGGGGAGGAATTGAGAGGAGTAGAGAGAAGGGAAATTGTAATCAGGGTATATTATCTGAGAAAAGAATATATTTCAATAAAAGGAAAAAAATAAATTCATGATATACACACACATATTACAAAATATATAAATACAACAAAAGTAAGGTTACTTAGAGTTTTTCCACTCTTTGCTTGAGAAAATTTTACATGACCCTAGGTATATACATAAATGAAATAAGTGGGAGTGGAGAGATAGCTCAGTGGTTAAAAGGATCAGAGTTCATCTCCTAGTACCTGTGTATGGTCATTAAAACCACCTGTAACTCCAGGACATCTGATGCTTTCTTTTTTTTTTTTTTTTGGTTTTTCGAGACAGGGTTTCTCTGTGTATCCTTGGCTGTCCTGGTCTCACTTTGTAGACCAGGCTGGCCTCGAACTCACAAATATCCGCCTGCCTCTGCCTCCCAAGTGCTGGGATTAAAGGTGTGCGCCACCACCGCCCGACTTGATGCTTTCTTTTGTCCTTCATCTTGATACTAAGGTATGTTTATTAGATGTAGTACAAGAAGGAATCCTGTTTTCATATCCAATCTGTTAGTGTGTGTCTCTTTCCTGGGAAATTGAGACCATTGGTGTTGAGAGTTATCAATGACCAGTGTTTGTTGTGATGAGGGTTTTCTCCTTCCTTTAATTTGCTGGTCTGCAACTTATTTCCTGGGTTTTCTTGGGGATAGTTAACCTCTTTAGGTTGTATTTTTCCTTCTAGTAACTTCTGTAGGGCTGCATTTGTAAATAAATACTGATTAATTTTTTTCATGAAATACCTTGTTTTCTCCCTCTATGCTGATTGAAAATTGTGCTGGATATAGTAGTCTGGGCTCCCATCTGTGGATTCTTATAGAGACTGTAGAACATCTGTCCAGGCTCTTCTGGCTTTTAGAGTCTCCATTAAGAAGTCAAGTGTTATTCCAATAGGTTTGCCTTTATATGTTACTTGGTCTTTTTCCTTTGCAGCTTTTAATATTCTTTCATTGTTTTGTACATTTATTTTTTTGATTATTGTTTTATAGGAAATTTCTTTTCTGGTCTAGTCTATGTGGTATTCTGTATGCTTCTTGTATGTTTATACACATCTCTTTGTTTAGGTTAGAGATTTTTTTTTCCTATGATTTTGTTGAAAATATTTTCTGTGTCGTTGACCTGGGTTTCTTCTCCTTACTCCGTCCCTGTTATTACTAGATTACTGTCTTTTCATACTGTCCCAAATTTCCTGGGTGTTTTGAGTCAAGATTTTATTTTCAGATTTAGCATTTTCTTTGGCTGTAGTATCCATTTCTTCTATCTTGTTTTCAATGTCTTATATTTTCTCTTCCATCTCTTGCTTTCTGTTGGTGAGGCTTGCCTCTGGGGTTCGTGTTCAAGTTCCCAAATTTGTCATACCCAGATTTCCCTAAGTTTGGGTTTTCCTTATTGATTTTATTTTTCTTTCAGTTATTGAACTGTTTCATTGGTTTCTTTTCTACTATTTGTTTGTGGTTTTGTAGGTATCTTTAATGGATTTATTCATTTCTGCTTTAAGGTCTTTGAGCATATTCATAAAGTCTAATTTGAAGTTCCTGTCTTGAACTTCAGCTCTATTGCATTTCTCAGAGCTTGCTGTAGTAGGGTTGCTGGGCTCTACTGGAGACATATTGTCCAGGCTGTCACTGATTGAGTTTTTTATACTAGCATCTAGGTATCTGGGTTTGGGATGATTATAATTCTAGGTGTCAGTATCTGGTGTTGGGTGAGTCTTCCAATTCTTTATTTCTGTTGCCATCATTGGATCTTCGGCACATTTGGTGTCTGTGGGTTGCTTAGTAGGGAGTACTTCTGAGACCCTACCAGGTGTGGCCACTGGGGGTCCCAGGTAGAACTTTTTTCTAAGTATTGAGAACTGACACACAGGAATGGAGGTGGGCTAGAAGGGAGCAGAGATGTGGCAGAAAGGCTGAGATGGTCTACAGGAGGAAAAATAGGTCTGTCATGAGGTTCTGTGGAGTCCACAAGGAATGGTGGAAGAGAGGGAAGATAGGGCCCTGCAGGTGGGGAGTGAATGCGTAACCTGATTGGCAGGCTTGGCTAGTAGGTTTCCAGGGAGAAAGTGATTCAAGTATTCGCCTGTGAGTCAAAAGGATGGGGTGAGGAAGGTAGGCTGTAGGAGAGATCTGTTTAGTTCTCTGGGAATGGGGGCAGAGAGAAAGGAGAGGCCTCAGCAAGTGGTCTGCTGCAAATCTAGGGATAAGACAGTCAAACAACAATCTTTAACCAAATATTCTAACAGTAAATCCAAAGGTGCACTGCTTTAATACATGCTGAAGAACTGATGGTAGGAAGCATTATATTTGTTTTCTACAATTAAACCATTACTTTTGTATAAGAACAGAAATCCTTTTATGTATAATAAAAACACAGACTCTCACAGAATTCAGTAGTCTCCAATCTCAGCCAGGGTGTTTTGGGCCATGTACATTTGTGTTTCATGGTTTGATGGCATGCCCAGTGCAGAGTGTATTTGTTACATTTTCCGAACCAGGGCTTCAGAGAAGTTGCAGCACAAGCAGGTAATGCCAGAAACAATGCCAGAAAATCCTTACACATTTTACTTTTGATTTGCTTTTTTGTTGTTTTCTGTTGCTTGACTTTTTTTCACCATCATCCCATCAGTTGTGTGACCCTTACAAGGAATTATGAGACACAGTTTAAGATATTATGGCTATTGGGGACATATCTCAGTGAGTAAGAGTGCTTGCTAGGTAAGCATGTTCAGATACCAGCACCTATGTCCAGGCATGGTTCTATGGTTGGGACCTGTAGTCCCAACACTAGTGGGTGGGGTAAAGTTCTGTAGGAAACTGTAGCACAGTGGCTTTTATTTATTTTTGTTACTATATTATACACTCTAATTTATTTTATTATACTTAATACTGTATATCCCCTGTCCATCCCTTGTTTCTCCCAATCCCTCATCACGAGGTGAGAGATGAAGAAAATTACAGGGAGAAGGGACGTCGTAGTTCTCTTTAGGCTACTTCCTGCTGATTAGGGTCGTTGGATTCTTTGGGGCTAAAACCAGTCTCATTAGAAGTCCAGCAATCCAGGAGACCAGAAAACCAGGAGACAGCAGTAGGAAGAACAAGCAGCAGTTTGTGGGAGCATCAGCAACTGGGAGAGCAGCAACCGCTTTCCACCTTGTAGCCCTTTCTCTTCTTTGTAGAGCTTTCTCCTACTTCTCTGTAGAGCCTCTTTACATCTTTGTAAAGCCCATTCTCTTACTTCTTTGCGGAGCTCCTTCTCTCTTTTCTCTTTGTAGCCCCCTTCTCAGGGTTCTGGCTTTTTTTCCTCCTTTGTAGAGCCCTCTTCTCCTTGGGGCTCTGGCTTTTTATTCTACCTTGTTTGTAGAGCCTCCTTCTCCTTGGGGCTGTGGCTTTTTATTCTTCTGCCCCATATCCTCAGAGTTAAACTTGCTCAGCTGGTTAAGCCACGCCCCTCCTAGCTCAGGAGACATTTAATACTTTATACCTGTGTCTTAAGAAGCCCACCTGGAATTAAACAAAAATATTCTCACAATTGGTTTTAATAAACTCCTACCACATTTCCCCCTTTTAGTTCAAAACATGGTATACACACACACACACACACACACACACACACACACACACACACACATTTATCAGCTCGATCAAGTATTACATTTACAATGTCCAGTCCATTTGTATTCAGCAACTTTTGAGAAAGCATCTATTATCTATACCTAGCTTAGAGTTCTGTACCTATATCATTTTCTATTCTTATTTGCATTTATCAACCTATAATATCTTTTAGACTTAAAACATTACTTAAACCCTATACAACTAAGTTTAATTTTAAGATTATAACTTTTTAGGCTTCAACCCTATCAGATACTTTAGAAGGAAATTAAATTATTACCTAAGTATGCAGGAAGTGTAGGGCAAGCACCTTCTAAAACTATAGTAATGACAGAGGTTGCTGGCTACCTGAACAGTCAGTCACCCATGGTTTCTCTGTGGCATTGGGGCATACAGTCTTCAGCCTACTGGCCCAGAATATCACACAACCTTTTCTGTGAAGCAGAAATATTAAAGAACTGGCCTACTTTATCACTGTAATGTTGGTCAGTCGACTTTTCAGTGTCTTGCTTGTTCACAGATTGAACAGACAGCATGCTATCAGTAGGTTTTTGCTCAGTGGCTATCTTGCCACATTTGTTTCTTTAATACCCATCACCTTTTTTCAAGTAGATTGAGGGTGCTGCCAGGAGCAGATGTCTCTGTCAGAAAAAACTGTTTCTTCTTAAAATATCTTAAATGCCATTTTCTGTAGGTCTCTGAGGTTTTTGAAAACCATTCATTTATTTAACTTCAAAAATATACAACAGATTAAATATAGCATATTTCTGCAATTAATATCTAAACTAATATCTAACAAAACTATAAGCTCTTAAATCCTACACTGTTTTCAATAGTTGCTTTCAAATGGACTGGAACTAAAACTTGCATTTTTAAACGAGTAATAGACATTTTCAATGAATTAAATTCTTTTTGTATCAGTAGTTTATTTTTACAACCTGGTAACACTCAGCAGTTCTATCTTGGTAACAACTCTCAGCTGCTCTTGTCTGAAATGGCTCACACTTCTTGCTGTGGGGCCTTGAGGCAGTACCCCAAAGTTTCTTCCTGACTGCAAAAGATTACCTTGTATGCCCCTCTTGGACATATATTCATTTCTCCAGTGCTGACCTGTCCTAAAAAGTTTACAAATTCCGGAAAATCTCAACTTTCTGCCACCAGAAACCATTTGTGTGCTGTTATTGTATTTCCCAGAGTTCCATTTTGACATCTGGCTATTCTCATACAGGAGGAAAAAAGGAAACATACAAAAAAAATCCATTCTTGGCACAAAGGGAGGGATAACCTAGTGGCAGCAGCCATCATAAGCCTTTTGCTGATGTCCTGAAATACAGTGTTCACTCCTTCAAATCCTGCCATCTCCTCCACAGCATTAGATATGAAATTTCCCATTATGCCAGCCAGGTTGGGCACCACTTGTAGCACTTTTATTATTTTTTGCATTACATTAATTATACATTTGGCTTTATTTTACTGTACTTAATTTATTGTGCTTAATACTTTTATCTTCCTTCCGCTTCTTGTTCCCTTCAACCTCCCAACACTAGGTGGGAGAGAAAGAAGGTTAGAGGGAGAAGGGATGTAGGTCTCTTTGAGCTACTTCCTGATGATTAGGGTCATTGGATTCTTTGGGGGTAATACCAGTCTCAGTAGAAGTCCCGGAAACCAGGAGACCAGAAGACCAGCAAACCAGGAGACAGCAGTAGGAAGCAGCAGCAGCAGTTTGGGGGAGCAGTAGCAACTGGGAGGGCAGCAACCACTTTCTGCCTTGTAGCCCTTTCTCTTCTTTGTAGAGCTTTCTCCTCCTTATTTGTTTAGTGTCGTTTCTCTTCCCTATACAGCCTTTTCTTTTACTTCTTTGTAGATCCTCTTTACTCTTCTTTGTAAAGCCCACGCTCTTTTACTTCTTCGTGGAACTCCTCTCTTTCCTCTTTGTAGCACCCTTCTCTTCTGGGGTGGGAGGGGTCTTGCTTTTTCTTTTTCCTCCTTTGTATAGCCCCCTTTTCCTAGGGTCTCTGGCTTTTTATTCTACCTTTTTTGTAGAACCCCCTTCTCCTAGGGGGTCTGCCTTTTTATTCTTCTTTCAAGTCCTCAGAGTTAAACTTGCTCAGCTGGTTAAGCCACACCCCTGCTAGCTCAGGAGACCTTTAATACTTTATACCTGTGTTTTCAGCAGCCCACCTGGGATTAAACAAAAACTTTCTCACAATTGGTTTTAATAAACTCCTACCACAAGCCTCTGTTGCAAAGAATAAGACAAAGAGTGATAAAGTAGGAATCCAAATGTGTTCCTCTCCTGTATGTGTACACACATGTGCATACACCTCTGTACACATGTGCATATACACCACATACAGACAAGCATAGACATCCACCTCAAAGATATACACAAAAAGTAAAAAAAAAAAAAAAAAAAAAAGAGAGAACTGTGACTTAAAATATGGTCAATGTATTTAAGTGCCCATGTTTCTGAGGAGCATAGCTTTTCAGCTTGATCTAACATATCACCACATTGAGCAACTGTGAATGTCTTTACTGTCAGTTGCTGAGACATGTATTAAAATTTCCTAGTATGATCTTGTATTTTCTATTTCTCATTGT
>CAJQZJ010000072.1:308983-322730 GCA_907164525.1 Lophiomys imhausi
CTGTAAGGTTTCTTTACTCTTCTTTTACTGTAGAGTGTTGGTTTTCGTTTGTTTCAATAGATGGTGACTATAAATGTGTACTGCATCTTCAACATTGTGAATTACATAGTCTGTAGGGTTTCTTACTCTTCTTTTCTGTAGAGTGTTGATTTTCATTTGTTTCAATAGATGGTGGTGTGACTGAAGTGAAACTGTCAATTATCCCTTGTGGTAGATAGTATTGAAAATTCTGCTTAATCCTTAATGAGTTTGAACAGATTTGTCCAGTTTATATCTGCTTCATTTTTTTGTTTTTATTTATTTATTTGTTTGTTTTCACATTAGTTACAAACTGTGGTATTCATGTTGAATTTTGTCTTCTGACTACTAAAATTGTGTGGGGGAGTAGCTAGCACTGGATTGTGTACTTGTATTTTTCACTTCCCATCTACAGAGTTGTACATCACAGGTAGAGTTACACTATGGAACTTGGCAAATGCTATGGATTAAATTTTATTTATTTTTATTTATATTTTCTGTCAAAATTCAGTTGCTAAACATTTAACATGCAGTAGTGATTCTAGTTTCTCTGGAGCTTGGCTACAAAAATATTTTATGTTGTTGTTTTATTCGTTTCTTCAATATCATGGACAAAAATGAAAACTTAAAAAGTAGAATTGATTGAGTGCCATTGAATTCATATCTGTTCATAACCTCAGGTAGTAACCTTATTTGGATGACTGGTTTTTGCAAAAGTTGTTAGTGATGAACAAAATGTTGTTAGTCATAAGCTTCTATAGTGCAAACTCCAGTGGATCTCCCACTCTCTTCTGGCCTCCCTTAGCACCAGGCACACAGGTGGAACACAACCATACATGTAGGCAAAACAACTATAAACTTGCAATTTATAAAATGGTTTTAGCCTAATCATCCTGAATAAAAAGAGTGATTTTTTCATAGCAGTAATTATTTACACTCATGCCTATATTCATGTTGCTTCTGAAATAGAAAAAACAAAACAGTGGAATGGTAAGCCATTGAGACTAACTTTTGGAGAGCCTTTGAAATTTGGTAGTTTTTCATTGTTTAAGGATCAACATTTTTTTCATCTGGGAGTTTTCTATCTTTATATATTAGTTTGCTAGTTTTAGCAGAGTCTTTTAAGACAACATACTTCATCACCTTTCAATTAGTCACTGATGATTCTGAAGGCTAGATTGAAGAAATGACTCACCAAAGGCAATAGTAATATTCAGAGGCTTCCCTTAAACCTAAGTTTCTTTTAGTCTTTCTAACTCCATTCTGTTACATTGCTGCTTTACTTTGCTCAGACTGCTTTTCCTCCTTTTGCTTTATATTTTGGATCAGTCAATTTGTTTTTCTCTTGAGCTTGTATATTCTCTTCAGAACTATCGACCCACTGTTAGCTGATAGTTTTGAGTTGGATCCACACTTCTACTTCACTGGGGTGGGGTGGAAGTTAGGTCATTAGGGGATCAGTATGGCTGAACTGTTTCTTGGTGGACTATGAATGACAACTTTTTGATGTACATTTTTTCGGAGTTCATTATTATCCTGGGAGATGGAATCTGAACAGACAACATTGTCAAATCTTTATATGGAGCCCCGGTTAGAAGGCACGCCCATAGAGATGGAAGGGAGAGAAGAGAAAAAAGAAGGAAGCTCACTCTTCATTGCTGAAGAGAGAAGCATCTCACAGTGGCTTGGTAATCCATACTTCCTTTATATTCTATTTGCTCTTAGCCTTATTCTCCCCCCCCTTGCTTGCCTTGCTCCTCGTCTTCTCTCTGAGCTTCCCTTGAATTCTCAGTTGAAAACCTCAAAGAATAAAATACTACTTTAGTCTTTTGTAAAATAACCACAGATCTAATGCCTTTGCAGCTCTGTATTCAGAACCCCAGCTTAGCTGCGTGCTCAGCACTAGGCAGTGGTAAAGCCAGCTAAGGGGGTGGGGAGGAGGGAAGGAAGGTTGGGAGGGAGGTTGAGAGGGAGGGAAGGAACGAGGGAGGGGAGGGGGGAGATGGAGAGGGAGGGAGGGACAGAGGGAGAGAAAGGGAGGAACGGAGGGAAGGGGGAGAGAGAGAGACAGGAGAGAGTGGGAGAGAGAGGGAGAGAGGGAGAGGGAGAGAGAGAGGGAGAGAGAGAGAAAAAAGGAGGAGGGAGGGAGGGAGGGAGGGAGAGAAGGGAGGAAGAACGTGAGAGCGCATTAGCTAGCTAGCTAGTAAAGCAGAGAGACAGACTGAGATAGGGACTAAGAGAGACACCTAGAGAAAAGGAAGCCACGCTCTATAAGGGCTTAACCTCCAACTTGTTTCAGTTCATTCAGCCTTTTCTGCTCTCTGCTTCGGGAAGTGACTGTGGCACTCGGTAAGAGACAGAGATGTTCCTTCTTCCCCCTCCCCCAAAGCTTAGGTCTCCTTTCCAGATAGCACCTCTCTCCCTCTTAAAGAGAATCTCCTTGGGTTGATCGGGAGGCCAGACAGGCTCTGCAGCTGTGAAGCTATCCTGGGTTTTCCAGTGGGGCTGGTGGAAGCCCAGAGGCGGCATCTGGGCTGGGAGATGCTGGGGTAAACCTGGTTTGAGGAAGGGGGGTTGCGATGTGGTGTGTATGCGCGATTTGCTTCATTGTCAGTGAATTGTTGTGTTCCTCTTTGGAAGCAGGTCAGCATTGACCTTGCACATCGCTTGGGGGGGGGGGACCCCCCGGCAGCTGCTGCAGAAAGCCACAGTGTGGCCCCTAGCCAGAGCAGACAGCACTGTCATGACCCCCCAGATAGCCCTAGGCACCAAGGAATGGGGTAATGGCTGAAGCTCCCTCCTTTAACTCTTTCTCTGCAGCTGTGTCTGGCTGCTGGAAATCAGAAGGAAGGAGGAGACAGTGCAGCCCCTTTCCGTCTCCCTATTGTGGTCTCCAGGTGCAAGTGAGTAGAAAGTTGTAAATAACTGCTTCCTTTTAAGCAGGTGGAGCCCTTACCCCTTTCTTTCAGAGGCTCACTGTGGGATTGGGCTCCAGTTCTACAAACTTGGAAGGCTTTGCTTGCTTCAGTGAGGGAAGCCCCACTGCCTGCCCACCAGTAGTCCCAGACAGCTATGATTATAGTCTAGACCACAAATTCAGATTTAGCATATCCCCCACTGATGGCCATCTTCTCAGGTCCAGATGTGTCCTTGGGAGGAGGACTGAAATACCTGATGGTGTGTGACCTTTCTTCCCAGCAGGCTGCCCCCTGATTGTGGCTGGGGGAGGGGCTGCTGGGCAGAAAAGAAGAGGGTGAGGAGCTAGGATTTCCATTGTGATATGGATTATTGAGGGTTTGTTCTTTGTTCCTCCACTTTGGTTTGCTTGAAGCTATGAGAGGACCAGCTGAAGCTATTGTATCACCCCTGAACTTGTAAGGGACAGTGTCTAGTTACTGGCTAGAGGCTTACCTCTGGAGTTAGTGACACTGTCATGCCCCTGGTAATAATTTTAGAACAAATTGTAGCAATCACTAACATTTTGAGTGTTTAATGTTTTTGATCTGGGTTGAAGGTTTAATGTGTATTACTTCATTGAATTTTTATGTGAAATCTGTGAAATTGCTAAATGTTACTATCTTTGGTTGACTAATGAGGAAACTCAGGTACAGCAAGGTTAAGTAGCTTGTTAAATGACACAGCACAGCCACTTCTAGTAGGAAATGAAAGAACAAGTCCCTGGATCACCAATGCTTCTCTGTTGGCAGTGTAGGTGCAGCAGGAATAGAAGCTCTTGGCTTGGGGGAGCAACTAGTGACCTTGTGTACAGCAATAGGAACTTAGCGTGCTGTGGGACCTAGATTTCCTAACGGGCTCTAGAAGGCTGCTGTTGGCCAACCTACTTCCTGTTTTGGAAAGGATGCCTAGAAAAACTTTCCTTTTCCATGGTCACAGCCAAAACCATTGAGGACTGAGCTTCAGACTATCTTTTATAGATGGATTCTGCTGTTACTTTTTGAGAGTTTGGCTGAATATTTGTCAGTTGTAGAATTTTCCAACTAGAAGGCTTCCTAAAATCCAGTTAAGTTCTGATTCACACCAAGTTCTTGAGTTTGTCCTCAGTGCCCCGTGTATTCACTGCTGTCTGTTTAAACACCCCAAAGTGATAGGTAGCTCATTAAGTGATTTTTTCGTACTTTTGAGCAACTATGTCAGAATTTTTTTAAAAATTACCTATGACTTCTATTCACTGGTTCTTTGGAAGTGTCTGGAAGAAACTTATTTTTTTTCTGAATAATTTTTCTTCAGCTGGTTGAAGATGGTGATCATGATTTCTCCTTAAGTCTTAGGACTGACAAGCCTACAATTTAAAGGGTTAGGGTTGACTTCCAGAAACTAGACTTTTTATTCATGTGGTATAATAGCTCATGTGTTTGTCAGCTTCACACTCACGTCCAAGAGCTTTCTCAAGAAGCTCTGATAGTATAAGTTCTGGTTCTTGGAAGAACTAGCTATCTGCTATCATCAGGACTGCTGCAAACCAGGAGGCCCTTTGGGGGTAACTTTTCTAAAACTACAAAAGATCGACATAATAGCTAGAATATAGGTATGGGGCATAGAGGATTCCATAGTCAGAGATTAAGGAGAAATATTAGTAAGGAGATTTTTGAAATAGTGGTGACTTTAAGACTCATATGTGATTTGGAAGCTAAAAGAAAAACTGCTAGAATGACAGCTATCACTGAGGGGGTATGACCAGAAAGAAAAAGAGTAAGCCAGGCTAGAGGAGAGCACAGTTAGCAAACCTGGGTTCTACTCCAGGCTCTGGTGATTTGCCAGTTATCGTGGACACATGGCTTCCCCTTCAAGATTCTTAGGTTTTCCATTTACAAAATGATTTGGTGCACGATAGCCTCCAGGGTGTTTCACATTTGAAAGTCTTGATCTGAAGTTTATAAAATCCCAGAGGTGTGAAAGTTTTCAGAAGCCATCCAGGGACAGTGCTTCTCAGTCCTTAACATACAACAATGTACACTAATATCCACTGGGATAGTTTTAAAATGCTAATTCTGATCTGGGGTTTTAGGGTGGGGCTGGAACATTTTAATACACAGTGAAGTGATCATTAAACTGTTTTTTTTTCTGATCATAGTTCAAGTAGCAAAATTCTAGTGTGGTGGTCATCAAACTATCCTCATCAATTCAGTTGTTTATTTCTCACTCATAATATATTTGGTTATGTAGTTAGGCACTGTGTAGAGGATAATAAAGGTGAACAAAAGAGCCATGTTTTCCATTTGTCTGAGGTTTATCATTGATGGAGAAGAGGCTTGTGATCTTGTAATCACACATGCCATTTTAGTTAGTTATAAATGATATGGAGCAGAAGTGTGAGGGTGAATTATGAGAATATCTGATAAAAAAATTGGGGTTTAAGCAAAGCTTGAGGATATAGAAAACTTATTATTTCCACAAGGAGGAGATATTGTAGCTACATAGAGATTCATAAGGATAAGGATAGAAGTGGTGGAGCAGCTTGTTGATGGACAGAGGAAGAGATAATGAGGAAAAAGGGGGAGAGGAATAGAGGGAAAGTATATACTGGGACATGAGATGAGAAAGAAATGGTCTTTGAAGGGATTTTAATCTTTGATTAGGAAACATGTTACCTGATGAAAAATATTGACATAGTCTAACGTGGATCCCTTTGATATAGTGTTTACAATAGTCCAAAGAAAATGTGGGAGACAGAATGGGTTAGACTTAGTCTCTGCTCTCTGAGATGACAGAGTCAAGTAGGAAGGAGAAGAAATATTCAAGCAATGCCAATAGGAATATAAGATCTAAAGCCATAAAAGAAAGACTTCAAGTGAAACAAAGGCAAGTCCTGGAAGTGGATTTTGAACTGTGCATTAAAGATTAGACAGACTTTAGACAATAGTGCTTGGGAATGGCCAAATGTACACGATGAAATAACATATGTGTGAGAAATGTTTGGCAGATAGGTGCAGAACTTGACTACAAGCAATATTGAAGACTAGCTTGGAAAAAAAGACTTATATGCAAAAGAGATGGGGTGGCACTACTTGTGAGCAATCTGATCTGGAAAGGCTGATGGCTTGATTTGCATGAATTCACATAGATAGTAATGTTACTGCTGAATCCCAGCTTGAGCTGCTGAGTGCAGTTGAAATGTAGGCTAGGAGCTTAGCAAAGAAGTCATGTGGAGACAGCAGTGTGAGAGTCAGTGTCTTTCAATTTTTGAAATAAGAAAAGAGATCCACCTGTGGTATTTTGGTGGATATTTATCATTAGGTTAAATCCATGCAAATGCTAGAAAAGAGAATAGGGAGTAAATTGCAAGAGAGGTTTGACCTCAGCCACTTACTATTTGGACAGATATTTATTGAGTATATATCCTTTTCCCTCAGTGGAGAATACAGTGGTGAAATAGGGCTGTTATTGCCAACTTGGTTTAGATGGAGGAAAAGGACTTATTTTACAAAATACTGAATGATATTGTTATAAATTATTGTTTTGTGTGGAGGAGACTGTACTGCTCTAAGAGGGAAGATGTGATCACCAATATTGCATTTTTCAGAAGAGTTGAGTACCAACAAATGACACTCCGTTTTGTGCAAACAGTCCTTCGTACTCTGAAGCTGACAGTGCTTACTAATATTTAGGTTGGATGATGCATAGACATTTTGCAGATATCTGGCAGATGATAATACTGCAATAGTAGGGAAAAGGAAGATCCCCCTAGGCTCAGGTCCACAAGGAGCATAACCTTACTTTAAAATCAGATGGTATGCATTAGACTAACTTATACTCTCATCATGTCAGCATCCTCCTCAGATCCCTGACTTTGTATGATTCAGCAATTTATAAAAAAAAAGTCATCTGATAGGAAAAACATTTTTGTGAAGAATCATATACTAAAAGACTTCTTCCAGCAAGGATTTCTGATAGCATAATTTATAATGTATTCCTGAGCTAGATACTGACTTAGTTTCTTATGACAAATTACTTGTCTTGTATTAGCTTTAGTTTTGTTAACTGTATGACAAGAGTTTGGGTTAGACTAGACCTGGATTATTATTTAGAAAGACTTTCCTAGCTGTGAGATTCTGTAGTGACTTCTCTGCTCTGTAGTATACTGTGTGCTAACCACTTTGTACATCTGTTTCAAATTTAACCACTTACTGAAGCAACACTGAACATTTTGACAGAGTATTTTGAGACTTTGGAAGAGACAATGGGGAGACCTCTTTGTTGTTGTATTCCTGAGATGACTGAAATTGCTACTGTCCTGAGAGCTAAAGAAGTAACTTCCTTCTAAGATCTGGAGTAAAGCATGATATGCACAGTGCATTTCCCTTACAGGCATTTTGAAAGCAGTGAAAGTAACTGTGCACTGTGGGACAGAAGGGGGTGGTTATCTTCTGCTGAAGTGGAATGGCCCAGGTGTTCTTTTCCTAGGGGGAATGCTGGTTGGTAATAGAAAAATGTTTTTATACTTGTACTTGAAACATGATTTTAAAGCTATTGATATCTGTACACAATATATCTCTTCACTATCCAAAGAAGGGAGAATAAAGATCTCCCTGTATATATATATATACAGATATATATCTACTTATTGTAACTATAAGGTCACTGAACCTCAATTTGTTCATTTGTGTTGAGTGTAGAATATACTTTTATACCTTTAATTTTGCAAAGGAGAACTTTCTTCTATTGTTGCAGTTAATTGAATACGGCTCATGTACAGAGAATTTGATATTAATAATTTAACTTCTATTTTCTCACTTTGTCCAAATTTATTATAAATTCATGGCTGACAAGTTTATATTTTTATATTGTAAAGATCAAAAAGTGTATAGAAAAAAATCAGAGTATTATAATTTTTAAGTTTGTTTCTTTCTTCCTTTCCTTTCCTTCTTTCCTTTTTTCTTTCTTTCTTTCTTTCCTTTCCTTCCCTGCCCCACCCCCTCCCCCTTCCCCTTCCCCCCCTCCCCCTTCCCCTTCCCCTCCCCCTCTTCCTTCCCCTCCCCTCCCCTCCCCTCACCTTCCCCTTCCCTTCTTTCTTTTATTTTTTCTCTTCTTTTTTTTTCTTTTCTTTTCTTTCTAGACATGGTCTCTGTAGTCCTGACTGTCCTGGAACTGCATTGATGTGGTACATTCCTTGTAACTGGTGAACTGATAAGTTATTAATAACTAAAATTCATAGTTGGCATTTGAGTTCAGTCCTTATTTAATGCAGTTAAATGTGTGTTTAAGTATGCATAATATCATATAGTCACTACTATATTATTTTGCTGAATAGCTGTATAGCCACAAAAATTCCCTCTGACTTACCTATTCACCTCTCTCACCCACCTGAATCTACACTTATCATTGATCTTTTGTTTTTGTTTCTGTTTTTGAGATTATAATATAATTTCATCCTTTCCCCCTTCCTTTTCCTCCTCCAGAACCTCCAATACATTTCTGTCTTGATGTCTTTCAAATGGATGGCCTTTTGTCATAATTTTTGTTACACACATACAGACCTCCCATATATATTCATGTTCCTAAATACATAAGTCCAACCTACTCAGTCAGTGTAATGTTATTAGGTATTTCCAGGGCTTTTTGCTTTTATTAGTATATATTTTACAAAATGAGTTTCATTTTGACATGTTATTTTCTCTTGTCCTCTTCCCTCTTGCAGCTGGACAACTCTTTCTTCCCAAAGAGTTCCCATTTTACTTTCATGTTGGTTTTTATTCTGCATATAAGGGAAAATATGATATGAGACATTTGTCATTTTATTTTCTGTGTACTTTTGCCTTTTCAGAGTGGCTCTTTTCACTTGTAAGTCAGTATGGGTTAAGGTTTTTCAGTGTCTTTTAATGGATTGGCAGCTCATTTATTTCTCTTTATTATGAGTAACATTCTACAGCATTAAGCTGTTACAGTATTAAAAAAACTGTTCACCTATAGAAGGACATTTTGGTTGTTCCTGTGTTTTGACAGTTAAGAACAAATCTGTCACTAACATTTATGTTTAGGGAATTGAACTCATTAGGTGAATTGCAAGTAGTTCAACTGCTAGATTACAAGGTAAGACTGACAGTCTTCCATGGCAGCAGCAGCAGCTGTTGTTCTCTATCTTTGCTAGCATTTGGTATTGTCACCATCTTGGACTATAGCCATTCTGATAGATGTTTAGTGTCATTTCAGTGTTTTCGTTGCAAGCTCCTAATGACATGACACCTAACATCTTCTCATAAATGCAGCTGTCATTGATAATAGTTTTGGTGATGTGTGTATTTAGTATATTTGTCCCTTTTATAAAGACAGGATATCTCCGTGTACCCTTAGAACTCTCTATACAATCCAGGCTAGCCTTGAACTTAGTATGGAGCCCTCAGTGGCCTCAAACTTGATGTATAGTCCATACTGACTTTGATCTTGTAATCTTTTGGCCATTTTAAACCGAATTGTTTTATTCTGATTATTGAATTTTAAAAACTTGTTTGTACATTTTGAATATAAGACCTTGAATCGAGCTGTGCTTTTAATACTCTCAGTCTGTGGCTTGTGTGTTATTTAGCTCTCAGTAGTAGTGTTTTGTACTTTATTGAGGGCAGGTTATCAACATTTATTTTTGTGAAGTAGGCACCTTTCCTTCAATACTACACACTAGGAATACATTTTGTAGTTCTACTTTGGATCAATTTTTGTGAAGGGTATACATTTATCTAGATGAAAAAATATTTAAAAACTCATGTATTTTTAATAATAATTAGTGAAAAAAGAGGCCATGAATTTGAAGGAGAATGAGTACAGGTATATGGGAAAGTTTGGAGGGAGGAGCAGGAAAGGAGAAATGTTGTAACTAAATTAAAATTTTAAAAGTAAAAATAAAGAAGAATGATAAAGAATATGCATCTATAATACTATATATGTAACAATGTTGTAATGATTCCTCCTTAATATAATAATAACAGAGAATGAGAGAGAAATAGAAAGTAGAAAAAATTTCCACATTCTATGTTCTATCTATTACCATTTTGCAAAAAAATAGTAAGCACAAACACAAAATTATTTATTAATGTGTGTGTGTAACATATGTCATAGTTTCCTACATGTAGGAAACTTGTAGGATCTTGTTCTCTTCTTACATAGTATGGGTCCTGGAGGTTCAACTCAGGTAATCAGGGCATCTCATTGTCATCATTGTCATTGTCATCATCATCTTCTCCTTTTGTTATCATTTTATTAATAATATAGATAATACTGTATTTTAAGTTTTCATTGTTGGTACTTTAGAAAGCAATTGTTTATTGTGCATTATTAACCTAACATCTTTATTTGGCAGTCTTTCTAATGAATGGGTAGTAGTAGCTTGTGGTGCATTTGTATTTCCTTGTTTCCTTATGATTAGCTATTGGATATCCTTTCTTGTGTTTCTCAGCCATTTGAATACTTTCTTTGGAGAAATATCCATTTAAAAAATTTGCACATTAATGTTTGGAATACTTACTTTATTACTGTACACTTACACTCACATACATGCCTGCTCAGGTGACAAACCCTTTAAAAGATGCATACTTTAATAATATTTTTCGTTTCTGTGGCTTGCAATTTCATTTTCTTAATGTGTATTGTATTATGATGGTTACTTTTCGGGTTATGAGAAATTTGTGCCTTACATGATAGTCCCCTTGGCTGTTGTCTACTCTCAATCCTGGAGCATGTTCTCCCCTCTTCTTTGCAATGAACTCTGGCTATCATCACTCTGAAAAGTCTTTGCCTCAATTTCAAAATGACTTTGTTCATTTTGTTGTAAAATTCTGTAGAATTACCTTTTAAGTCTTTGATTTAGGTTTAGATGATCCATTCATCTGTTGACGGACAATTGGGTTGATTCCATTTTTTGTTTAGTGTGAGTGTTGTTACAGGGACACAGTGTAAGTTTTTTAAAATTACTTCAATTTAGATCTCCATCACAGCCCTCTCCCTCTACCCTTCTGAGGCCCACCATCCCACCATCCCACCCTCTCCCCCTTCTCCCACCTATCCTACTCCTCCGGTGTGGGGTGCCCTACATATCAGCCCCCTTCAGTCCAGCAGCCATCTGAGGGCTAAGAGCTTCCTCTTGCACTGGGGGCCTATATGGCAGCTCCACTAGGGCAAAGTATCTCACTGACAAGTAACAAAGTCTATGTTCCTGCTCCTTTCAATTTGTTGGTTGTAGGATAGTTATCCTGTACTACTTGGCTAAAATCCAATTATAAGTGAATAGATGTCATGTGCATCTTTCTGAGTCTGGGTTAGCTCACTCAGGATAAGCTTCTCTAGTTCCATCCATTTGGCTGCAAATTGCCTGAATTCCTTGTTTCTGATGGCTGAGTAGTATTCCATTTTGTACATGTATTAGTTTTTTTTTAATCCATTCCTCGGTTGAGGGACATCTGGGTTGTTTCCAGTTTCTAGCTATTACATATGAAACTGCTATGAACATAGTTGAGGAAATGTCCTTGTGAATTGGTGAGGAATTGTTTGTATGTGAGATGGCCCAGCCTTTAAAGGCTACGCTCACAACCAAAAATATGAGTGTAAGTTTTGACATGCTAGTTTCATTTACTTTCTATATGTACATAATGGTGGTCTAGGTGGATCATGTGGCACTTCTGTTTTTCAGCCTTTAAGGAACCTCTATATTGTTTTCTGTAGTAATTATACCAATTAACATTGCCACCAACAATATATCAGCATTGATCATTAAATCAGGACTGAGATGAAATCTTTTCATGGTTTTCAGTTGCATCTTTCTGATGATTAGTAAAATTAAACATTTATCTACATACTTGCTGACCATTATTTAGAGATGTCTTTTCAAGTTCTTTGCCCACTTTAAATCAGACTCTTGATATTTTTGCAACTGAGTTGAGTTCCTCATATATTTTGCATATTAACATCTTGCTTTTTCCCCCCATCTTGTAAACTATTTCTTCACTGAATGGATTTGTTGTGTAACTTTTATTTTGAGAGAATTCCATTCTGTCTATTCTCACCTTAGTTACCCATGCTTTTGAGGTTATATTTTTAACATCATCACACAAAGTAACTCCATGACATTCTTTCACTGTGTTTTCTGTAGGGCCTCTATAGCTGTACCCTGAATGCACATGGAGTTTATTTTTGTACATGGCAAGAGGTCAAGATCCCTTTGTTTAAATGTGCTGGCTGCTTGGTTGGTACCATTGTGTCACTCTTTGGTAGTAGAACCTCTAATAAGTGAAAGCACTTGCATTGTTGGAAGCACCATTCTCAGAGAGGACTGTGGTCTTTTTCATGGAGTTAAATGAGAGTGCATTGTCATAAAAAGATGAAGCTCTTGTTTCTCCATGTATTCTCTTCTACCTCTACAACTGCCATGGTGATGCCATCACCATAACACTCTCACTAGTGGCTATTTAGTTGGGCTCCCTAATCTCAAACTTTCAGCCTCTAAGACTGATCTAATTTGAAGTTGTTCAAAGGACCTGGTTAGCAAAGGCATAGAATTCTGTAAAACAACACTACACATCATTTTCATGAAGTCTTTTATATGAAGAACATAGGTTAAAATTTACCTTATGGTGAGAAAATAATAAATATTCCTTTGATTTTTTTTTCCTTTGAGGCAGAGTATACTTACATAGCCTGTGCCTGCTTGTAGCTATGTGATCTAGACTAGCCTCAAACTTCAAACTCTTCCTGCCTCAGCTTCCCTGGTGCTGGGATTCTAATATATGCCAACATACCCAGTGAGAAAATATTTTTATTCTTATTTTCCTTATTATCCTTATGCAGAGTCCAGGGCATCTAGTCAGATACAAATGAAGACACTATTAGAATTGGGGTAAAGGGAAACTTACCATTACAAAGAACTTTAGTGAGCTGTGGAATTTCAAAGAACCTTAGAGTGTTATAGAAGATTGAGTTTCGAAGTGATGATTAGTATATCTGGAATAGAAATGTCTAAATAAACTACACAAAATATTTAAATAGGACTTATGAATTTGGCATATGGAGCATGGTGGCTAGTTGCATGTCAACTTGACGCAAACTAAAGTCATGTGGAAAGAAGGAACCTCAGCTGAGTAAATGTCTTCATCTGATTGGCCTGTAGGCAGACCTGCAGAACATTTTATTTAGTAACTGCTGTGGTGGTGGGCAATCCATTGGAGGTATTGTCATCCCTAGGCTGGTGGTTCTGGGTGCTATAAGAAATCAGGCTGAGGAAGCTGTGGGGAGCAAGCCAGTAAATAGCACCCCACCTGGTCTCTGCATCAGCTCCTGCCTCCAGGTTCCTGCCCTGCTTGAGTTCCTCTCCTGACTTCCTTTGATGGTGAACATCATTAGCATAGAATTTTATATTTTGAAACATATGTATATATAGATTTCAACTCTTTTTTTGCTGTCTAAATATATTTTATTCAATTTTTTTAAATAATTTATTTTTTATTTCTTCAAGTTACATCTCAATCACAATCCCTTCCCTACTCCCGCCTCCAGTCCCACCCTTCCAACCTTCTCCTCCTCAACCCCCCATCCTCTTCCCTTTTTTTTTTTAGTTAAAGGTATTTCTTTTTTCCCCCCCAACAGCTCTCCCTTTCAGTCCACAAAATGGTTCTTTTTCTTATAACTACAAATACAATACAAAAGAACAGAAATAAATAGGCCACAATTATAAGAGTTATATAGCTTAGCATACATTCCCAATGTCCAGTCCATATGTATTTGGCACCTG
>CAJQZJ010000072.1:367730-400585 GCA_907164525.1 Lophiomys imhausi
GTAGGATAGTTATGCTAGGTTCCTGTCTCTTTGAGTCTGTGGGTTGTAACATGGTTATCCTGTACTATATAGCTAATATCCACTTGTAAGTGAGTACATACCATGTGTAACTTTTTGGTTCTGGGTTACCTCACTCAGGATGATCTTTTCAAGTTTCCATCCATTTGGTTGCAAATTGCATAATTCCCTTGTTTGTATTAGCTGAGTAGTAATATTCCATTGTGTAAATGTACCACAGGTTTTAAATCCATTGTTTGGTTGAAGGACATCTGTGCTGTTTCCAGTTTCTAGCTATTGCAAATAAGGCTACTATGAACATAGTTGAGCCAATGCCCTTGTGGTTTGGTGTAGTATATACCCAGGAGCCGTATGGTTGGGTCTTAATGTAGAACTATTCCCAATTTTCTGAGATACTACCAGACTGATTTCCAAAGTGGCTGTACAAGTTTACACTCCAACCATCAGTGGAGGAGTGTTCCCCTTTCTCTGCATCCTGGCCATCATGTGCTGTCACATGAGTTTTTGATCTTAGGCATTCTGACTAGTGTAAGATGGAATCTCAGAGTTGTTTTGATTTGCATTTTCCTGATGGCTAAGGATGTTGAGCATTTCTTCAACATCTCTCGGCCATTAGATATTCCTCTGTTGTGAATTCTCAGATTAACTCTGTCCCCCATTTTTTGATTGTATTATTTGTTTTTTGGTGTTTAATTTCTTGAGTTCTTTATATATTTTGGATATTAGTCCTCTGTCAGATGTAGGGTTGCTGAAAATCTTTTTTTTTCCAATATGAAGGCTGCTGTTTTGTTATAATGACCAATCCTTTGTCTTACAGAAGCTTTTCAGTTTCCTAAGGTCCCATTTATTGATTATTGATCTTAGAGCCTGAGCTATTGGTGTTCCATTCAGGAAGTTGTGTCCTGTGCCAGTAAGTTCTAGGTTTTTACCTACTTTCTCTTCTATTAGATTTAGTGTCTCCGGTTTTATGTTGAGGTCTTTGATACAGTTTGACTTGAGTAAAATGTAGGGTGATAAATATGGGTCTATTCACATTTTTCTACATGTTGACATCCAGTTAGACCAGCACCATTTGTTGAAGATGATTTTCTTTTTCCATTGTGTGGTTTTGGCTTCTTTGTCAAAAATCAGGTGACCATAGGTATGTTTATTTCTGGGTCTTCAATTAGATTCTATTGATCAACCAGTCTATTAATATGCCAATACCATGCAGTTTGTAGTACTATTGCTCTGTAGTACATCTTGAAATCAAGGATAGCAATGTCTCCAGAAGTTCTTTTATTGTACAGGTTGTTTTAGCTATCCTGATTTTTTTTTCCATATAAAGTTGAGAATTTTTCTTCCAATGTTTGTAAACAATTGTGTTGGTATTTTGATGGGAACTGCATTGAATCTACATATGGATTTTGGTAAGATGGCCACTTTTATTATGTTAACCCTATATATCCATGAGCATGGAAGATCTTTCTATCTTCTGGTTTCTTCTTGTATTTCTTTCTTCAGATTCTTGAAGTTCCTATCATACAATTCTTTCACTTTCTTGGTTAGAGTTACCACAAGATCTTTTATGTTATGTGAGGCAATAGTGAAGGGTATTGTTTCCCTATTTTTCTTCACACATTAATTCTTAGTATAGAGAAAGGTTATTGATTTTTTTTTTGCGCTAATTTTGTGCCCAGTCACTTTGCTGAAGGTGTTTGTCAGCTGTAGGAGTTCTCTTGCACAGTTTTGGGCATCACTTATGTACACTATCATATCATCTGCCAACAGTGAAACCTTGACTTCTCCTTTCCATTTTGTATCCACTTGATCTCCTTTACCTGTTTTACTGCTCTAGATCGAACCTCAAATACTATATTGAAGATATATGGAAAAAGTGGGCAGCCTTGCCTTGTCCCTGATTTTAGTGGAATTCCTTCAAGTTTCTCTTCATATAATTTGATGTTTGCTATTGGCTTGCTGTGTATTGCCTTTATTATGTTTTGTTATGAGCCTTGTATCCCTGATATCTCCAAGACTTTTATCATGAAGGGGTGTTGGATTTTGTCAAAGGCCTTTTCAGCATCTAATGAGATGATCATGTGATTTCTTTCAGTTTTTTTTATATGGTGGCTTACATTGATGGATTTTTGTATGATAAACCCTTCCTGCATTCCTGAGATGAAACCTACTTGATTATGGTGGATGATGTTTTTGATGTGTTCTTGGATTTGGTTTGCAATATTTTATTGAGAATTTTTTTGCATCAATGTTCACAAGTGAGGTTGTTCTGAAATTTTCATTTTTTGTTGTTGGATCTTTGTGTGATTTAGGTATCAGGGTGACTGTGGCCTTGTAGAATGAGTTTGGGAATGTTTCTTCTGCTTCTATGTCATGGAATAGTTTGAGGAGCATTGGTGTTAGCTCTTCTTTGAAAATCTGGTAGAATTCTGCTCTGAAACCTTCTGGCCCTAGACTTTGTTTTTGTTTGGGAGAATTTTAATGACAGCTTCTATTTCCTTAGGGGTTATAGGACTATTTAAATTATTTATCTGATCTTGGTTTAACTTTGGCAGTTGGAATCTATCGATAAACTCATCCATTTCATTTAGATTTTCCAATTTTGTGGAGTAGAGTCTTTTGAAGTAAGACCTAAAGATTTTTTTTAGATTTTCTCAGAGTATACTTTAATGTCACCTTTTCATTTCTGGTTTTGTTGATTTGGATATTGTATCTCTGCCTTTTAGTTAGTTTGGCTAAGGATTTATATATCTTGTTGATTTTTCTCAAAGAACTAGCTCTTGGTTATGTTGATTCTTTCTATTGTTCTCTTTGTTTCAGATTTATTGATTTCAGCTCTGAGTTTGATTATTTCCTGCCATCTACTCCTTTTATGTGTGTTTGTTTCTTTTTTTTTTCTAGAGCTTTCAGGTATGTTTTTAAGTTATTAATGTGAAATCTCTCCAATTTCTTTATGAAAAGTTCATTTAGTGCTGTGAACTTTCCTCTTAGCACTGTTTTCAATGTGTCCCATAAGTTTGGGTATGTTGTGCCTTCATTTTCATTGAATCTTAGAAAGTTTTTAATTTCTTTTTTTTTTTAATTTCTTTCCTGAACCATTGCTCATGGTATAGCGAGTTGTTCAGTTTCCATGAGTGTGTAGGCTTTTTGTTGATTCTCCTTTTCTTGAAGTTCAGTTTTAATTTATAGTGGTCTGATAAAGTACAAGGGGTTATTTCAATTTTCTTTTATCATTGGGGCTTGCTTTGTGACCAACTTATATGGTTAATTTTGGAGAAGGTTCTGTGAGGTACTGAGAAAAAGGTATTTTCTTTTGTGTTTGGGTAGAAAGTTCTTTAGATATCAATTAGATCCATGGGTTCATGACATGTTTGTTTCATTTTTTTCTCTGTTTAGTTTCTGATTCAAGGACTTGTCCATAGGTGATAGTGGGGTGTTGAAGTCTCCCACAATTAATATGTGGGGATCAGTGTGTGATTTAAGCCTTAGAAATGTTTCTTTTACAAATGTGGATGCCTTTTTATTTGTGGCATAAATGTTCAAAATTGAGATGTCCTCTTAGTGGAGTTTTTCTTTGATAGATATGAAGTGTCCTTCCTCATCCCTTTTGATTAATTTAGGTTGAAAATCTATTTTTATTAGCTACTGGAATGCTCTTCCCACTTACTTCTTGGGTCCATTTGTTTGGAAAATCTTTTTACAACCCTTTACTCCGAGGCAATGTCTGTATTTGTTGGTCAGGTGTGTTTCTTGTATGCAGCAGAATGATGGGTCCTGTTTTTGCAACCATTCTGTTAGTCTGTGCCTTTTTATTGGGGAATTGAGTTCATTGATATTGAGACATATTACTTACCAATGATTGTTAGTTCCTGTTATTTTGCTGTTGGTCATGTTAGTGTATGTTTGTGTGCTTTGCTTCTTGGTTTTACTACAGAGGAGTTATTTGTTACCTATGTTTTCTTGGATGAAGTTAACCTCCTTGGGTTGGATTTTTCCTTCTAGTATCTTCTGTAGGGCTTGATTTGTGGCTAGATATTATTTCAATTTGGTTTTATCATGGAATATTTTGTTTTCTCCATCTATGTTGATTAAGCGTTTTGCTAGGTAGCAGTCTAGGCTGACATCTGTGGTCTCTTAAGGTCTGAAAGATATCTGTCTAGGCCCTTCTGGCTTTTAGAGTTTCTGATGAAAAGTCAGGTGTGATTCTAATGTGTCTGCTTTTATATGTTATTTGACTTTTTTCCCTTGCAGCTTTTAATAGTCTTCCTTTTGCCCATACATTTAGTGTTTTTATTATTATGTGACAGGAGGAGTTTCTTTTCTGGTCTAATTAATTTGGTGTTCTGTAAACCTCTTGTATGTTTATAGGAATCTCCTTTAGTTGGGAGAAATTTTCTTCTATGATTTCATTGAAGATGTTTTCTGGTCCTTGGAATTTGGAGTCTTCTCTTTCTTCTATTCCTTTTATTCTTATGTTTTGCCTCTTCATAGTATCTTTGATTTCTTGGATGTTTTGGGTCAGTACTTTTTTAGATCTCACATTTTCTTGTATGGATGTATCTATTTCTTCAATTGAATTTTCCATGCCTGAGATTTTCTCTTCCATCTCTTGTATCCTGTTGGTGATCCTTTTGTCTGTGGTTCCTGTTCTCTTTCCTAGGTTTTCTGTTTCCAAGATTGTCTCAGCTTGTTTTACTTTATTACTTCCATTTCTGTTTTCAGACTTTGAACAGTTTATTCATTTCCTGGTCCATTTTTATTGTTTTTTCCCCTGTATTTCTTTAAGGAATTTATTCCTTTCCTTCTTGTATTTGATTTTTTTTTTCCTGTATTGCTTTAAAGGCTTTATCTGTTTTCTTCATCTGCTTGATTGTGTTTTCCTGAATTTCTTTAAGGGTTTTAGTTTCCTCTTTTAAAGCCTCTATCATTTTCATGATCATGGATTTATCAACATTTTCTTGTGTTTCAGCTGTGTTAGAATGATCAGGGCTTGCTATATTAGGATAACTGGGTTCTAGTGGTGCCACCTTGACTGGTTTTTGTTCATTATGTTCTTTCATTGGCCTTTCGCCATCTGGTTCTCCCTGTAGTTGTTTTGTTGCCTCTGGTGCCCACTTGATTTGGTGCCCAGGAGAGAGTCCTGTCTGGAATCTGTTTGTTCTTGTATCATCCTGTATGATCCTGAGATCCAGAGGGTCAATTCAGCAAGGTTAGTAGGGTTGCATACTTAAGTCTAGAGCTAAGGAGATGTCCTTTTGGAGAAACAGAAAGTGCCAAGAGGCCAAATATGGGGTTCTGCTTCCTTGGGACCCGGGGGAATGACCTCTTGGAGACTGTGTCAGAAGCACTGTCAGAGATTCAGGAAGTGTCTAGAGGCCAGACACCTGAACAAACATCCCTGGAACTAGAAGAAAAATCCTCCCAGAGAAGCTCTCTCTGGACACAAGCACCTGGAGTCCTGAAGCCAAGGCCTAGTGTCCCTGGGGCTCAGTAGATGCCCTCTAGGCAAAGCTCTCTCACAGATAAGCCTGGTGGCTGAAGACCTGGAAAAGTATCCGTGGGACTCAGAGGAAGACTTCTAAGAGAAGCTCTATTGGGGGTGCAGAGGTACCTGTAGGCCAGAAGCCTAGCTGAGTGTCTCTGGGGCTAGACGGTTGACCTGGATCACTGGAAGTGCCTGGAGGCCAGAGGCCTGGAGTGTATACATTTTAAATTTTCTTTTGTTATGACCATATAATTGTTCAAGCTGGAGATTTCTGATCCTAAGGATATCTTAGACCTAGGAAATAAGTGGAAATATTCTTGTTTAATTTCTCAGTTGATGTTCCTCTGACATGTAATTCTATATATGGAAGTTTAGTCATTGTATTAATTGATTTTCTTTTTGTTATGACAAAATTACAACAAAAGTATCTGAAGAGAAGACATCTATTTTGGCTAATGGTTCAGAGGCCACAATCCTGTCACTCCAGCTAATACATTATGACTGGGGTGAAAGGAGCTTGTAGTATGGCTTGCTCATGTTTGAGTATTGAATGTTTCAGTTAGAAACTGAAATTCTCTAGCAAGAACTAGGAGATTTCATCCTTGAAACTCAACCTCAGCAACTCACTTCTGCCATTGTTCCAGTCTCAAAGATTTCCCTCCCAACATAAAACAGTTCTACTATCTGAAGACCAAGTGTTAAACCACATGTGTAGTGAATTAATAAGGGTTTTGGAATGCAGACTGGCCTGGCACATGGCAGCATATGGTCCTGGGCATAAGAAGGAAAGCCCAGGGAACTGAAAAAGGATTTTGGACACTGCCTGTCTTCAAAAGGCATTGAGCAGAGCGAAAATGGGCAGAGCTCAGTTGGACAGTCACAACCTGGCTGAGGGGCATGGGTGCAAAGCCCCAGAAAGTTTGAGATGCCATGGGAGCTTCCAAAGAGGGCAAGAAAGTGTCATACCCCTTGAAAGACTGCAAGAATCACACCAACCATGCCCTACTTAAGCCCAGGAAGAAGAGAAACCTGTGAGAAAGGAGCATGCATGGCAGATGACAAGGTTGTGAAGTGACAGATGCCATCTTCCAGCCCTTAGACCACACCAGCCCTAAGGCAATGAGAATTGGTGGTCAGAAGCTTCGGCTTATAAACAGAATTGCCAAGAAAACAGGAGGTGGAGTCTGAAAGAGAGAGAGAGAGAGAGAGAGAGAGAGAGAGAGAGAGAGAGAAACTCTTGTAATGGGCCAGCCCAAGAAGGCTGGCAGAAAAGGCATGACATAGAACTTGCTGGAGAAAGTTCATGAAAACTGGGCACTGAAGACATCCATCCATGGGCCCAGAGCTGCCCAGTGAGTGAACAAGGTTCAAGGAGGCAATCAGAGCACTGAGGCCACAGCAAAGACCTCTAAAGTAGGCAGGAGGGTAACCCCTGTCATGTGAGGTTGTGACATAGGCCCAGAGAAGCAAATTAGCCATGACAAAGCCTCAAAGCCCAGGAAGGCCTCAAAGCCAAAGACTAAGCCACACAGTGCACCAGCTTCCCTGAGGAAGGGGGTTCAGCTAGATCAAATGGTGGTCTGAGGTGTCCATAGACAGTCTCAGCTGACTGAAGCTGCCTCCATGCTAAGCAGTTGAAGCCAGCTGGCTGCACTGGTGAGGTCACCAGCTGGTGAGCAATGTTAGGCCCTGAGCCTTAGGAGCAAGCCTCAAACCCAAGCTGAACTGAAGCATAGGCTGCCATAATAATGCCAGAGCCAGACTACTGAATGCTGTTTGAGGTGTGCCTACAGATAGATAGCTCACAAGTTTGCCCTAAGGGCCCATGGCTTGGTATCCTTTCAAAAGGGTTAGGATAGATTTGTTTAATTGTTATTAAGTATTAGGTGTTTATAGGTTATGGTGTGTATTAGGTATTAATATATATCATTTAATCAAAATTTTGGTTACACACATGTGCCTCTGGGAGACATTTTTCATCATTGTTTAGTTAGAAAACTAAGATCTAGTTGAGAATGAAGTGCCTTAAATTCAGAGACAATATATAATCTACTCCATGAATTTATCTTTGTAGCAAAAGAGATAAGCGTTATAAGCTTGTCTTTTCTATGTGTTGATTTCCTATCTGGGTATGCAGATGGGGTTAATGGTGGTATAGAGATCAGCACTGGCTTATCTCATTAGTTTGGTGGTTTTTCTTTTTTCTGCATATCAGTTTCTGGAATAGCACATTCTGCATTGGCTCATCATTTACTTAGATGCGAACAGTATTCTTTGGTGTGAACTTTTATTCTTGAGTTTCTTTATTTGGATATATGGAAGAACCTTAGATAACCTTTGTTTTTGTTACCCATGGTTGCTTTCTAGCTTTAAGTATCATGCTGAGTTTATATCTGAGATACTTGAACTTTAAAATAAACCTAACTGTAGAGCTGTTGGGAGGTGTGTGTGAGCGAGCTGAAGAGACAGGAAGCAGAGAAGAGTATTAATGGCTTTGGCTGAAACCTGATCACCCTGGGTTTAAGAACTACATGGTTTTTGTTCTTTGTACAGCTATATCAGATTTTGAAATCCCTTAGTGCTGGTTGTACATGGTCTTATCCAAATCCCTCTATCCTGCATTCTCTGTTGATCTCCTAAAATGCTTTCCTAGCAGACCCATTGCGAAATTGTATTTCTTGGATATGCTTAGGATTGGTTTTTAAAGGCTCTTTGTTATATGGGAGATTTCAAATGGCAACTTGGCCAAGAAGCATTTCTTTCCCTCTTAAAAGTATAACTGAATTCTCTCCAATCCTATGCATGCCTTCAATGAGTGTTCATACTTTAAATGAACTATGGAAATAATACATTATCAGAAATTATTCAATTCCAGCTAAGTTTTTCCCTAACACTCAGGCACAGTTTTTGAACAAGTAAAAATCTCTTCATGTTTAAGTTTTATCTTTTTAGGTTGAAAATAATCTTATTATCCCTACATATCCAGATTGTGATAAGGATAAAATATGATAACAGATGCCAAACTCTATCATAAATATACAGATGTTATTATTAGAATAACATAATTTGTAAGTACTAATTGCATCAATTATATATAACAAGCAATTATATTTATGTTTCTTTGAAATCATCATACAATACCAAAGAAACAAAAATTTCCTCCTTTCAGAGATGAAGAAAGCAATTAATTTTCTACCAACAATTTAAAAACCTGTCACAAATAAAGCATTTAAAAATAATTGACAGGATTGATTTAGCTATTCTGGGTTTTTTGTTTTTCCATATGAAGTTGAGAGTTGTTTTCTCCAGGTCTATAAAGAATTGTGGCGGTATTTTGATAGGAATTGTATTGAATCTGTATTTTGCTTTTGGCAGGATGGCCATTTTTATTATGTTGATCCTACCTATCCATGAGCATGGGAGGTCTTTCCATCTTCTGATGGCCTCTTCAATTTTTTTCTTCAAGGACTTGAAGTTCTTGTCTTACAGGTCTTTTACTTGCTTGGCTAAAGTTACCCCCAGGTATTTTATATTGTTTGTGAAGGGTGTGGTTTCCCTAAGTTCTTTCTCAGTCCATTTATTTTTTAATCCTGTACAATAAAAATACCATCTGGAGTCATCACCATTCCAGATTTTAAGCTGTACTACAGATCAACAGTAATAAAACCAGCTTGGTACTGGTATAGACACAGACCAATGGATCAATAGAATCGAATTAAAGACCCAGAAATGAAACTACACACCTATGGTCACTTAATTTTTGACAAAGAAGCCAAAACTGTACAATGGAGAAAGTACAGCATCTTCAACAAATGGTGCTGGTCCAACTGGATGTCCACTTGTAAAAGAATGAAATTAGACCCATACTTATCACCTTGTACAAAACTTAAGTCCAAGTGGATCAAAGACCTCAACATAAGACTTGACACACTAAATCTATGGGAAGAGAAAGTGGGGAAAACCCTCGAATTCATTGGCACAGGTGGCAACTTCCTGAACAGAACACCAACAGCTCAGGCTCTAAGAACAACAATCAATAAATGGGACTTCATGAAACTGAAAAGCTTCTGTAAGGCAAAAGACACTGTCATTACAACAAAATGGCATCCTATAGATTGGCAAAAGATCTTCACCAACCCCACATCTGACAGAGGGCTAATATCCATAACTTATAAAGAACTCAAGAAATTAAATGCCAAGAAACCAAATAATCCAATAAAAAAGGGGGAACAGAGCTAAACAGAGAGCTCACAAAGGAGGAAACCCTAATGGCTGAGAGACACTTGAAGAAATGCTCAGCATCCTTAATCATCAGAGAAATGCAACTCAAGATGACCGAGATTCCATCTCACAGCTGTCAGAATGGCTAAGATCAAAAACTCAAATGACATTACATGCTGGCAAGGTTGTGGAGAAAGGGGAACACTCCTCTATTGCTGATGGGGGTACAAGCTTGTACAACCATTATAGAAATCAGTCTGGTGATATGTTAGAAAATTTGAAATAGCTCTACATCAAGACCCAGCCATAATACTTCTGGATATACATCCAAATGACTCCTCACCAAATCACAAGGAAGTTTCCTCATCTATGTTCATAGCAGCCTTATTTGTATTAGCTAGAAATAGGAAACAACCCAGATGTCCGTCAACTGAGGAATGAAAAAAAAAAAAAAACTGTGGTACATCTACACAATGGAATACTACTCAGCCATCAGAAACAAAGAAATCATGCACTTTACAGCCAAATGGATGGAACTAGAGAAGCTCATCCTGAGTGAGCTAACCCAGACTCAGAAGGATGCACATGACATCTATTCACTTATAATTGGATTTTAGCCATATAGTACAGGATAACTATACTACAACCAATGCACCAAAGGGAACAGGGACATAGAATTTGTTACCTGTCATTGAGACAGTTTGCCCTATTGGGGCTGCCTTGAGTGCCCCAGTGTATGAGAGGAGGCTCTTGGCTTTCATATGACAGCTGAACTGGGGTCTGGGACTGATATGTAGGGACACTCCACTCTGGAGGAGTGGGATGGAAAAGATAGGGGGTAGAGGGTAAGAGGGCGGGAATGGGAGGGGTGGAAAGAGGGTACTGTGATGGAGATGTAACCTGAAGTAATAAATAAACATTAAAAAATAAAATAAAAACAATTCACACTCAAAAAATCTGAAAAGTCAAAATACTGTCAGCAGTATATTATTTCTAGAAGTTCTGCTGGCAAATCTTCCAAATTTATCATATTGTTGATGGATTTCAGTATCATGTGATTTCTGGACTCAGGTCCCAATTTTCTTGCTGGCCATTGGCTAGAACATTTTGTCAGCTTTGCCTTGTCAACTACATTTGCTGCTCTTAGTTCAACGGAACGTTTTGTTCTTAAGAAGCACCCTTGAATCTCTTCTGGATCTTATTCTGCATTGTTTTCATCCTTTTAATGACCCACATAAGTGTAATGGACCCACTTAGAGAATACAGGGTTATCTCTGTACGTTAAAACTCATAGATTATCATTTAATGCCATCTGCAAAGGCCCTTTGGATATGCAATGTTAACATATACACATGTGTAATACTAGGAGGTAAAGATGATGGGAAACAAAATCTTGATAGTATGCTAAGAGAACCGTTTTGTTTAATTTTAATATTTATGTTTGTAGACAGATAATTAATATTAATAAAAATAAATGTCACTCAACACTCAGCATTCCATAATTGCCTTTTAATGTACTTGGGTCTCCTATTCATGTACCTTTTGTTTTGTTTGTTTCATAATTTTCTTTCTAAATGTATGATTGTCTGCTTCCACATAAAGACTGTTGACCCTGGTATCATGATTGTTTATTCCTGTAGTTTTCCATATGTAGTGGTGCACTTAGTGCTTATGTTTTTATTACATTTTTCTGATTCTGAACCTCCTCTATGGATATTGAGGTATGCTCGCTTGTCTTATGCTATTGTAAACAAGTTTATCATTGTCAGCAACACTAGTGTTACTGCACCATAAATAGCAAAGCAAACAGACATTTTGGCTGATCATGTAGTGTTGACTGTTGCTAATGTATTGTGGTTATTTTGGCAGTCTTCTACTCTGTAGCATAGTGAGGTCATGAACACATGCAGATGTTACATGTCATGGTAATCTGAATGTAAAAATCTAGATAGCTCTTAGACCACAGAAATCTGAGCACTTAACCATGGCCATCTTGATACGAATCATAAGGCAAGTGGCCATGTTTTTCTTTATTTTTGTTTATTTGTAAGAAAAAAGGACAAAAAAAATGGAGTACACAACTTTACCTTCTCTTTATAGGAAGCATGGATCCAAGATTTGCCCATAGTGTGTTGTATTAACTGCATGTCAATTCCAGGTTACTAAGAATTATTCATTATACACCTCTCTTTTTTATTTTTAAATAATTATTTTATTTCTTGAAATTAAAATATAATTACATTATTTTCCCCATCCAGCCCCTCCCATGTAATCCTCATTCTCAAATTTATGGTCTCCTTTAATTGTTATTACATGTATGTCTGTATATAATTATTTTTATATATCTGTATCTATGTAGTCCAAGAAATGTATATGTAACCTGCTCAGTCTGTGTGCTGTTACTTGTGTGTATATATATGTTTTACCAGCTGATTATTTAGTATAGGATAACCACTTGGTATGCTTTTTACTGGGAAAGACTATTTCTCCCTCTCTCTCGGCATTCCTTAGTGGCCTGTAGTTCTTTGTGTAGGATTGAGGTCTCCTGAGCTTTCTCCTTTCCATACTAGCTTGTCTATTTGCATCACCCTTGTTCAGGTCATATTTAGCACCCGTGTTGGTAAGATATCATAGATGTAGTTTCTCTGACATTTCTAGTAAACATGATTTATGGAAAACTTCTTACTCCTTTGGCTCTTACAGTCTTTCCTGTTCTTCTTCAGAGGTGATCTCTGAGGCTTAAGTGAAGGTATTGAATTGCAGATGTATCAAATGGGATTGGGCACCCCCATCTGTATTGCTTTTTAAATATGAATTTGAACTATTGTATCTATAGTTACATCAGTCATTCATTTCTCATGTTTGTATTGATGTGTTTTTCAGGTTTAGCCTCATGTATCAATGTTGTTGATTTTTAAGTTGGGATGTGTGTGTGTGATTAATATTGAGTGTCTTGTTCTGCCACTCTGTACTTTTGAGATGGTCTTTTAGTGAACTCGGAGCTCACTGATCGCCTATTTATTATGGTTAGCCAACTCCAGGGAACCATCTGCTCAAGAGAGGTGTGCTGCCATGCCCTGCTTTCACATGAGTGCTCAGAGTCTGAACTCAAATTTTTATGGTTGTGTAAAAAGAATATTGCCGATTTATCTCTCTTCGGATTCTTGTTGACACTTTGAAGTACTGTAGTTTGACTTTGTTAATTCTATAATCTATTCTTGTGTATTATTGATTACTAAAAAATAAGAAGTCATGCACATAAACATGAGCCATTGCCATAAAGTTGGATATCAGTACTCTTTAGCAAAATTTAGTTACCCATCCTCACTTTCCCGAAATATGAGGATTATTGAGATAGAGGCAGAGCTTATGCGTAATCTAAGTTATGTATAACTTATCTTGTTAATGGTTTACCTGAATATACACCATGCAAGTGTATACATGTATTAGAGTTTAAGTGTACTTTATTGGGATGCATAAATTATTATTTTTGATATGTTATCATATTTACACTTATATTTTAGTATATTATTCTCATGCTATATTGATTAATAATAAAATAATAATGTACTGCATAAGGACATTTAAATCAATGATGGTCTGTATTTATAATGGTGTTCCCATAAGGTTACATGAGTCCTCAGAGAACTGAAAAATAATTCTGTGTTTTGATGTGATCATCATCATAAATCATATCACAGCACATCATTAAAGTATTTGTAGAGATATCAGTGTAAAGAAACTTATTGTTGTGCTAGCACAAAAGCTGGACACATGTATTTACATTAATATAGATAATGAATAATTTACTTGTTTAATATTTTATTTCTTTTTAAATTTAAAAGCATTTCAATAGATATATAAACATAACTTTTTACAATTTTATGGACTACCTTACAGTTTGAAATTTTCTTTTGTTTGTACTTTATTTAAACTTTTTAATTTTGTTTCCTATTGGTGTTTAGTCATTGTACAGTTTCATATCGGCAATTTCTTTCAAGTGCAGCAAATATTAGTACTCATACCATATTTATCCCCTTATACCTTCCTTAAACTCCTTTCCTTTGTATTTTGATACACACACACACAATTGGTGTGTGTGTGTTTGTGTGTTTGTTGAATACTGGGTGTCTTGGTCTGTCACTGCACTTTTGGGATGGTCTTTCACTGAACTCAAAAGCTCTCGATATATATATATATATATATATATATATATATATGTGTGTGTGTGTGTGTGTGTGTGTGTGTGTGTGTGTGTACTCTTTCAATCAAGTTCAAAATCTCCTCAAACATTTATTGTTTCTTTATGATGAACAAATTAAAACTAATGTATTCAATCATATTGCAATGGACACAGCATTACCATTATCCATAGTCATCCTGACATGCACAGAACATGAGAACTTCTTTTTTCTAACTAATTTTGTCATCATCAGTATACTTCTTGCCCTTTTCTGTCCCATCATTTTTTTTATTCTTTTTTTTTAATAATTTATTTTTTATTTCTTCAAGTTACATCTCAATCACAATCCCCTCCCTACTCCCCCCTCCAGTCCCACCCTTCCACCCTCCTCCCCCTCAACCCCCCCCATCCTCTTCCCTTTTTTTTCAGTTTAAGGTATTTCTTTTTTTTCCCCCAACAGCTCTCCCTTTCAGTCCAAAAAAATGGTTCTTTTTCTTATAACTATAAATACAATACAAAACAACAGAAATAAATAGGCCACAATTGCCAAATACATATGGACTGGACATTGGGAATGTATGCTAAGCCATATGTATTTGGCACCTGACTTTAACATTCTACTATCTAACCATCTCCATGTGTTTAAAGTTCTATATCTAACTCAGCTTTCATACTAACTTGCCTCATAATTTTAAAAATATCTTCTTAGATCCAGAACACCCTCTTGATTCCTAAACAACTCAAAATTTAACTATGAGACTCTAGCTATCTATTCTTCAACCACCTCAGAGACCTGAGAGGGATAAATATATCTGATTATATAGGAAGTGCAGGGCCTGCAGCTTCCAAAGCTAAAAAATGACATACCAGTGGCTGCCTGGACAGTTCCCATTTTCTCTCCGTACATTACAGCATCAATCTTCAGGCATTTGGCCCCATTTCTCTGACAGACATTGATTGTAGAGCAAGCATTATGGAGGACTTACCATAGTTTTTTTCTACTCTAAACCAACATGCTGTGTTATCCTGATAGCAGCCCCAAATGCCTTGAATTACTGCACCTCTTGAGTGCATAATTATATGGTGCACAACTGCAGTTTAATTGTTAGAGTTAACTTCTCATTCTAATAGATGAGTGTGAGAATAGTGTACTATGGATACCAAGTCATTGACCACCTCACAGATGCTGGAGTTGTACTTTGGAACAATACCATTCACTGTTGTGTCCAAGGGCTATGGTAACAAAATACCAAAGTTGTACCCTTATCTGCTCATACTTCTAGATACTAGATCTCAAAAATCAATATGTTGGTACAGTTAAGCTCTCTTTGCAGGTTCTAGGGAACAAACCAATACCTTTTGTTAGCTTCAAGATTTTCTTGGCTTGTGGCATCATCACACTAAGTCCACTTTTCTTGAGACATGGTGTTCTTTCTCTTCTTTTTTGTTCAGTTTTTGCTCTTTTTATACAGGTACTAGTGATTGGATTTTTGGTCCATGCAAACATTTTACTACATTTTCTGTTGATAAAACAGAATACATGTGAGTAAGTTATTTATAAATAAGAAAAGCTCATTTAGTTCATAGTTCTTGAGTGTGAAGTCCAAAAGAAGATGTTCATAGCTGATGATAGCCACAGACTGCATTGCAATATGATGGCAAAGCAGTACGGATATGGAAACATGTAAAAGAGACAAAGCTCTAGGAGCCAGATTCAGTTTATGACCCAGTCTTGTAACATCTACCCTATGCCCATGAGATTAACCTACTCTCTAAAGAACCAATCCCCTTCAGCCTTTTAAAAGGCCACACATCCTAACACTTCACATTTCAACATGAGTTTCAGGGAACAAGCCATATTCATATAGTATAGTATGACTTTATGTAGACTTTATTACTGTAAGACCCATTTCCATATAAGATCACAACCGTAAGTATTGAGGTTGCAGCCATTTGTGAACCAACATGTAGATTCTTGGAATCAAACAAAGACATGAATCATAACTAAGTACTCAAGGCTAAGATGTTGCTGTCCATCTGAACATGCTGCATTAGGTTTCTTTTTGTTCCATTGACCTCTTATTCTTGACCGAAACTTAAGTTTGTTTGTGGATAGTGATTTGAACTTATCTTTCTGCCTAGACCAACCAGTGTAGTTTATCTAACTGCTTGTCCATTATATTTGCACAATATCAACCACTATTGTTCTCTGTGCATATATGATGGATACTAATCACCTATCCTGAGAAGACAAAACATCATAGTTGCCTTCTGAATGCAGAATGATTACTTTAGTGTGAATATTAGTTGTATTATCATGGCCATTATATATTGTACAATGATCCTTCTTCAATTTCTGATGACTACTTCTGTGCCATTTCTATTATCAGAACTAATAGTTGTTTCCTCATATAATGGGATAACTTGGTGTATATCAAAAAGAAGCACAAATCCACATATGCCATTTCCAGTTTTCATAAGGGATCATGTTCATGTAAGTCTCCTTTTGTTTCATTTTCATTTTCTTGTAATTTTTGTTTCATTGTTTCATTTGAAACAATTTTTCATTGCTTGCATGTTTTTCTTATTAACATATCTTATCTACCTGAGCAATAATCACATAACAGCTTGTTTCTGTGTTATGTTAATATGTACTAGTATTATAATTGGCAGCCTGTGTTCTGTAAGTGTATTGCTGTGTGCCACAAATACATACTCTAATGACCTTTTCTTACATCTTATGCATCTGAGCACCTTGCATCATTCAGATATGTTCTTAGACCAATCGAATACATTCCTTCTTTTTAAAAAGCTTGGTGGTTTTTATTATTTTATTATTTCTTGTGACATCACATTATTCCATAATGTGTTAGTTGACTCATTACTTGTAATAGTGACATATCTAAAAACTTTCTGTAAGGTACTGTGTTTGAAGTTATTGTATGGATTTTCACCTAACCCCCAAGATTTGTAAAAATACATGACAGTCTAGTTTTTTTCCACAAACTGAATATTTTGTCTTATATGTAAATCTGTGCATTGTGTATTTTGCTACTAACATGAGTTTCTCTTTACTTTGTCATTAATATCTACTCTTGTAACATGGCATTAACACATATTTCAAGATACTCTCTGTGTGCACTGTGGTCAAATGCTCAGACTTCTGTGGTGACTGCTTATGCACCACGGATGTTTGAGCATGTGCTACGGTATATACTTTTACAACATTGCCATCTGCTTCTGAAACAAAGCCATTCATTTCTCGACTTTGTTTTTAAACCGTCTACCATGTCTGTCAGGAGAATCACAGCATATTGTCATTTATTGTTATACTTAAAAGGACGGGCCATGGAGCCAAAATATATGTATTTGAATTTCAAATTATTGACTTACTAACCAAGAGATCTTAGACACCTCAATTTGCATTTCTGTTTTTTGGCTTCTGTAAAAGGCATATAAACTATTTCAAATACTGAATATAATATTATGAGGTATATGTGACAATGGTGATAATGATGATAAAGTATCCCTTGTTTTCTTCATGACTGTGAGCCTCAGTTGTGAAACTAACATACAAATGTATTATGGTCAATGATACTTGCAACAGTATTTAAAAGCCTATAGTATGAGCTTATGCCACGTGAGACTGGCTCACTTTGAGTCAGTGTTATCTGGAGTATTGTATTAGTTCTAACACTATTATTTTCTGTTCTTCTATCATCAATTTCCCCTTAATGTGCTTACAAATCTACTTTTAGGTCATATTCATCAACTTACTTGCTTGTAATATTTAGGGATACACCATGGTTGAAATGCTCCATCAGACTATTGTATGAATATGTTATGTTATTGCTTTTAGCATCATGGCCTAATAATAGTCTCTTTATGAATGCTACCTTTATCCCTATATCTTGTTCATCTTGTCATATTCTTGATTAGGTTGTTGGCTCCTTTATCACACTCACCTACTTTTGTACTACAGTAACTATTTAGGTTTTTGCTCATGCACCATGGTTGTCTGAGCATGCAGCATGCTTGTCTGCTCATACCCCATGGTTCCTAAGCAGGAATCTCAACTCCCTACTGCTTTACAGGAAAACTGTGTTTTATGCATTGCTTGTACATCAGTTTGTGTTTTCTGGTTGTTTTTTCCTAGTACATGGATCTCTGCTCATGGAAGATGCCTGCATTTTCCTGTATCATCTCTATCTACTCCAATTTTATAGATGTTAATTAGTGTCACTAAACTTCCTATGCATCAGAGTCCAGTGCTCAAATGATCCCATGCACTATGACTGCTTAAGCATGTACAATGTTTTCTCAGTGTTACCTGCTCCTAGACTTAAGGGGACCATTATTTGTTAATTTCAAAATGATAATATGTCTACTTCTTACAGCTTAATTTAAACTCATATTATGAGATCGTATAGCTAAGTGGCATGATCAGTTAGATGCTCTAGTACAAATGATGGGTATTTGTGTATCATGGTCAGATGGTCACCTGGGTTTATGCTGCCATGTCTTGCTTGCCATATGTAACATCTACTCATGCAGTGAAGCTCTTTGCTCCTGTGTCGTGACTCACTTATAAGGCACAAAACTATCTTACTGGGCATCACAGCCTGGCTTTCTTCTTCTGTACTGTATCTATGAATCTTAGCTCTTGTGGCATAACTACTATATCATAGTATAGATTATTTTGTGCAGATCCTGATTAAATAGACAAACACTGGTCATGGCTTTCATAACCTCTGGATGTTCATGGGAGCTCTCTGTGTCTTGGCCACATGCTTCTAAAACAAATGCTCATGTAGTGAGGTTTTCAGCTTTGTAACATATGTGCCTGTGAATTAGCTACTCATGGCTATTTTCTACTATAACTTGTTCTCTGGGATTCATGGGATTCATGTGTGTGAGGGTCATTTTAAATACTTGTACGACTATGCATAGCACATTCTGCTGTTTTGTGTTTGAAATTTTCTTATGATCTTTTGCTCATTCCTCATGATTGCTTTGTAACAAAGCTGGAAATTTCTGTACCTTGACTATCACTTTACACACCACAATTATTTCATACTTCAATGTTTTGGCTCCTCCTGCCTCCTCAGTATCTACTACTATAAACTGGATGTCAGCTCATGTTGCAGAACCTTCAGAGTGTGCATCGTGGTCAAATGCTCAGATTCCTGTGGTGGCTGCTCATGCACCATGGATGTTTGAGCATGCACTACGGTGTCTACTTTTGTTTCATTGCCATCTACTTCTGGACCAAAACCATTTGTTTCTATGCTCTATGTTTTTACTTTTATCACATTCGACCGAGGAAGCATGGCATCATCAGAGTAGGTACATAGTGCTGACTCTGAAGCCAGACTCTTTGGATTTGAATCCTGGTTTTGTCATTTAATCATTTGATGTTCTTGAGCAAGATTTTTTTTTCTCCCCAGTGCCACTCATTTGTGAATTCTAAAATAATGATAATACTATCTCATAGTGTGATTGTGAGGACTTGACAACTTGAATATAATATGATTAGCTTAGTGCCTGACACAGTAAATGTCAAGTACTTCCTGATATTGTTGTATCATTTGTATTATATCTTTTTTATATGATCCTTTAATGTTATACCATGACTTCTTATTTTAGATGAGTGTCTTCTACTCCTTTTATAAAGGTAATCATTGCTTTGTTGTGTTTTTCATTACTGATAATGTTTCTCTGAACAAAAAAGAGCACTATAGTTGACTACCATTTTTACCTGTATCATAATTAGTAACACGTGTTTCAAGATATGTTTGTGTGCATTGTAACAAACAGTAGTACTGTTTTTCTTGCACATGGAATTTTGATGATCTGTCATTGTGTCTCTTACTATATTCATTGCTCCTGGACCAGTATAATCTATCCATATTACGGCTTCTTGATCATGTATTTTGATTTAACTTGCTCCTTTTATAGTCACTATGACAAAATACTTGATAGAAGCAACTTAAGGGAACAGAGGTTTGCTTGGCTTATAGTTTCAGAAGATACAATTTATCATGGAAGGGAAAGGATGGAAGTTTGAGCAGCCTGGTCTCTGGTTGAGGGAATTTATAGAGTAGTTTGTTCTCATGTTGGCAGCTCAAGAAGCAGAGTAAACACCCTAGGGGAAGAACCCACATCTAACCCTCATAGTAGCAGAACCCGCATGTGACCTATAAAAAATGGCTAATTAAAATATTTTACCAGTATTTATATTATATTTAATTGGTTTGGTGGCAGTTAATTCTTATCCAGACGTTATAAATGAGCACACACAGACACCACGTATATTTTAACAAGCCTTGGCCTGAATTGATCAATCTTAGCCCACTTAAGCTAGTTCTTGATTCTATTACCCAAATATGATCCCACATATACATACATCCCCTTGGACTGCCATTCTCCATGCTATGCTGACGTTCCTGGCCATGTGGAATGAAGTTCTTTTTTCTAACCCATGGTGAGTGTCCTCCTCCTTCCTGCTCCTGGCTGGAATGAATTAATCCTCTGTCTAAGGTGCAGGCTTCCTGTTCTAATGTCAGGAAGTCCCACCTTTCTCTGGTTTTGCCCAATCTCAGGCCTTAGCATATTATTTAACCAATCAGAGCCCATGTAAGTAACAGACAGCAAGCAGGACCAATTAATTAACATTTAGATTGCTTAACATCACACCATCACTGACCCTCATAGGAGCAGAACCCACCTCTGACCCTCAAAGTCTCATTAAAGTGACCCATTTCTATCAGTCAGGTCATATGGTCTCCCCAATGCCTCCATCTAGGGACCATGTGTTCAAGTGTTTACTCATGTTGATTCAATGTCTCTATACCATAGTCATTTCTTTGGGGAATTGGGGTTTAATTCCATTCTCTTTTTCTGCTGGTATTGTTACCTTGGTGAAGTTTCTTAATTTTTTCATTTGCATCAGTTTTTTTTACTTCCCTTTATAGATTACTCCAGCCCCACACTTCAGTTGCTTTTAACAATTATGCTTTTATGAATATTTTTTGCAATTAACTTGGTATATTGTTCATAAGTTTCTTAATAGCTTATGGATCATATTAGAATAGTGGATCATGAGGATGGATATTAATTGCACAAATCAATGCCACACTTGTTCTTCAAAGAACTTTCACATGTGCTCAGCAAACTTGATATTATAAGACTTTACTCTTTTTTTTTGTCAAACAATAGATACTATTATATGAGCTTATTTTGGCTCTGATTTTTCAGTATGTTTACTAAGGAGGAAAATATACTTTCTAGTATTAATGGTAACATGGAGTCACTGTTTTGGGGAGTGCATTTTCAAGTATTTGTTTATTTTTGTGGTGCTTGGCATATAGGACAAGCACTTGTACAGCTTGCTAGACAAACATGCTTTACCCGTTTCCCACTGGGTTTTCTTTTTAATTTTTTTCTTATATGTTTTGAACTGATATTTCTTAGTGCTCTTCTTGACACTTGTATCTTTTCAAGAACAAGTTCTTTTTTTTTTTTCTTTTTGGTTTTTTCAAGACAGGGTTTCTCTGCATACCAAGCCCTGGCTGTCCTAGATCCACCTGCCTCTGCCTCCTGAGTTCTGGGATTAAAGGCGTGTGCAACACCATGCCCTGCATTACACACAGCTGTGAACTGCCATGTGGTGCTAGGATTTGAACCTAGGTCCTTTGGAAGAGCAGCCAGTGTTTTTCACAACTGAGGCATTTCTCCAGCCCCCAAAGTTCTGGTTTTTAATGTAGTCTGTCTTGGCAATTGATTCTTTTATACTTAGTACTAATGCTTTTCTACTCCAGTTTTGTGGAAAGCTTAAATGATGTTGGATACATTTTATTGTTGTTTGTTTATACTTAGATCATCAACTCATATGAAGTGAGTTTTTATATACTATAAGTGAGGTGTTTACCTTCTTGTATGGTACTTAATACAACTCACTGTCTATAACAGTAAATTTTTATTTATCACACATATATTTATAAACACCTAACAATTTTCTATTAAATTCCTAAATCCTAAATCCAAACCCTAACTCTGAAACCTAGCCCTAAAAGTTCTTAGTACCTATAATATAAACATTTAACATTAACCTAAGGGTTCTCAAAAGGATATTTTTCTCTGAGCATGGGTCCTGATGGATGGCTGGTCTTCATACAATTTTTTAGTTTTAAAATCTCTTAAAGTCTCTGAATTTCGTTGGTCAGATCCCAAGATAGTTTATCAAACAGGAACTGCCTCTGTGGTTTATTTAACATATGAAAGTTTCCCAGGTGGCTCACCTATTCAGATGCTTATGGCCTGCAAAGGCCCTAAGTCCTGGGGCTCTGAGTCTAAGCACTCCAGAATCTCAGGGAGAATCCCTCTCCTCTCCAGACCATAAATGGGTCAACTTCAGAGGGTGAAGCTTTCTGATGATATTGAAGGGAGTTCTCTGCTAGATGAGGAGGTGAAACAGAAAGAGGAGCCAAGCTCTCTGTCTCCATGCATCTTGACTTAAATATCTTCAGCAGAAGCTTTCGCACTCTTTTCAAGTTATGCCCTGGGCTGTCTTTTTCAAAAAGCTTTTTGCAGAGTGTGTGAATTCACAGGTGGTCTGCAGATGTGGGCAGGTGCCTCAGGGCATGTCCCTGCCCCCAAATATGATCAAAAAGGTCATCGGGTCGACCTTGGTGATTTCTCAAGGACATGTCACTTCGGAAGTAAGTCTTTTATATTAAAGTCCAGGCTTTTGCTATCCTTATGCCATTATATGCTAACACTAAACCTACCACACACACTGTCCATGCACCATCTCTTGAAAATTTATTGTCTGTATTTACCTGTTCCTAAATTTTCTAGTGTATATTCTTTCTTCATCTCTCATGACATCAATAGCACTCTGCTCTAAATGCAGTTTTAAACATGTAATTCTTTTCTTCTATTTCTGGGAAAGTGTCATTTAACTGTGTGTACAAAGTATGTTGAGTCACTTGGGATAGTATGGGTGTTTTTCTAATAGTTATTCTTTCAGTTCATAAATACAATTTATTGTTCCACTTATTTGCATTTTCTTTAATTTATTTCATCAAAGATTTATTGTTGCCAGTATGTATTTCACCTCCCTGGTTAAATTTACATCTCAGTAACTTTTGTTGTTGTAAATTTAACTGAAATTAAAAAAAAACTTTTCTTCAGACTGTTCATGAAAAAAAAACTTATCTTCAGACTGTTCATGATCAGTGATACTTGTAAGTTCCTTTTGTATTCTTCAGTGTTATCAAATTTAGTTATCATATCTAGCAGATTTATTGTGGATATTTTAGGAGTTATATGTGTAAGATTATGTTGTTACCAAATAGAGCCAATTTAATGCCTTCTTTTCTATCAAGATGCACATTATTTATTTTCCCTACCTAATTAACCTTATTTAATTTCAGTACTAAATTTGAAAGAAGTAGTGAATTTAGGTGTGTTTGTTTTTGATCTTATTTGAAAGAAGTAGTGAATTTAGGTGTGTTTGTTCTTGATCTTAGAGGAAAAAATAGTTTTTCCCATGGAGAATGGGATATGAAAGCATATTTATTTTTGTCAAACACTTTTTGACGTCTACTGACACTAACTTTTACTTTTCATTTTGTTAAATTGCTATGGTATACTTACTGGTTTGCTTTATGCTAAGCCATATCACAGAGATCCTTTGATCATGGTCAGTGACACTTTTAATGTGTTTTAACTTGGTTAGTTTAAGATTTATCATCAGGAAAATTGACCTCTGGTTTTCTTTTCCTACAGTAAGTATTCTTATCTAGTTTTTTATCACTGTAATATAAAATTATTGCTATATTTGTATGGAACAAAGAAAGACTCCAAATAGCCAAAGTAATTTTGAGAAGGAAGAACAAAACTAGAAGTATCATGCTACTTAATTTACAAAGATTGTTTTCCAGAAGTTCTGTTGTCATGGTACTAGCATGAAACAGACACATAAAAATGTAACATGATACAAACCAGAAAATTTAATCCATGCATGTATAGCCAATTGATTTTTGACAAAGGTAATATTTCAGTTAGCCATCTGTTTCTATATCAAATTTTTTTCCATGAACATGGTGTCATAATTTTAGGATTTCAATTTATGGTTGGCTTATTCCATTTTTTTGTGTTACTGAAGTGAAGCCAAACTGTGGTGAATAGGGCCAGATGATACAAAGATTACCATCATATGGTAACCAGGAAATATAAATAAAAATTAAGGGACTTGTGACAATAAATTATTTTCAAAGGCATGAACTTCTTCTTTAAAAAATCTTATTACCAACTATCAAATTGTGAATCTACTGACAGATTGACAAATTTATTGGATCAAAATCATCCTAATTCATCCATCTCTCAAATATTGGACCTATCAGCTTGAAGTCAATCCTTCAATTCATAAGCCTTCAAGAGACAAACTCAAACATAAGTAACTAGAATGTATGAAGAAGTCTGAATATGAATGAGAATGTTTCCAATAGGCTCAAATGTCTGAATATTTGACCCCATTTGGTAGAATTTTTGGGGAAATATTAGGAAGTGTGGCCTTGCTGAAGGAGGTGCATCACTGTGAGTGACTTTTGAAGTTTCAAAAGACTTTTGTCTCTCAGTAAACTCCTCCTCTCTGCCTCATACTTGTGTCTCATGATGTAAACTTTTGGTTACCACTCCAGCATCATACCTGCCTACTGCCTACCTGTCTGCCATGATGGCCATGGACCCTAACCTCTGAACTGGAAGTTTCACATCAACTGTATCTTCTACAAGTTGCATTGATCATGTGTCTTATCAAACCAGAAAGGTAACTAAGACAAGAAGTGACAATGTCTTTGATACATAATATTGGCAAATGTGGTTATCTCCATCCAAAAAAAGTAACTGAATTCTTACTTTACACTAGGGATAAAACTCAGCCCCAAATGGATGGATCATTGGTGTAAGGCCACCCAGAAGTTTAAAAATACTTGTTTTAATTACTTTGTGTTACTGTGCCCAAATAACTTGAAAGTTAATTTAAAGAAGGAAATGCTTATTTTATCTCCAAAAATTCAGTTTTTACACCATGGTTGCTTCTTTTGCTTGGTCAGAACATTCTGACAGCAAACAACTGATGGGATATGATAGAATTTCAGAAGAGTTTCAATTTGTTGTAAAAATTCATTATAGCTTCACAGGTTTTTTGTTTTATTTGTTCGTTCATTCATTCATTCATTCCTTCATTCATTTATTCATTTTTCCTCTTGATCGATCCCTCCACTCCACGTGGTCCCAGTCTCACCCTCTTCCCCTTTTTTTCCCTCCCCTTCTCAGAAAATGGGACCCACCCCATCAATCTACTCTGGCTCTTCATGTCACATCAGGACTAATAGCATCCTCTTACATTGAGGTCAGACAAGGCAGGGTAGAGTGATCCACAAACAGGCAACACAGTCCATGTGGTGGCCTCACAGATTTTAAAATATGCATAGGGAGTAGTGAGGTAAAATATGTATCTTTTGGCATAAGTGAATACAGTGGTTTATAGATTTTCAATGGATCTTCTGTGTTAATCACATTCAAAATTTCTGTATCTGCATTGATTTCTTTAATTACTTGTTGTTTAGAAAAAATAGATATATTGAAATGTTTGTTAATATTTACAAATATATTTCCAAAAGGAAATATCACATTAATTTTATATGTGACTGTTTTAAAATAGCATGAAATTGCTTTAGTTTTTGCTACTTTTTTTATTGAATATAGTTTTTTCATACAATACAGTCCGATGATGATTTCTCCTCCCTCTATGCCTGTGAGGTCTCCCCCCTTTCCAATATGGATCTCCCTCTTTCTGTTTCTTGTTAGATAACAGACATCAAAGGAATAATAATAAAATATATGAAAATGAACAAATCAGAATATCACAAAACAACCAAAGAAGACAAAGAGCCAATGAAAAAGTATGAGAAGTGCATATAGACACAGGGACACTGCATTTACACCCACAGGAATCCCAGAAAAACTCAAAACGGGAAACCATAATATATGCACAAAGGGTCTGTAAGGTAAAATAAGTAAACAAACAGAGAGACAAACAAATACATAAACAAATAACCCCTGATACAACATTATGAGACAAAGAACCTCCAAAGATGTCATGTTTGCTTTCTGTTCACCATGTACTGCTGGGCATGGGATATACCATTAAGAGTGGTTTGTTTCCTTAGTGAAAGTCTCACATAGAAACACTAAATTTTAGACAGCTAGAGTCTCATAGTTAAATTTTGAGTTGTTTAGGAATCAAGAGGGCGTTCTGGATCTAAGAAGATGTTTATAATAGTGATGCAAGTTAATATGAAAGCTGAGTCAGATATAGAACTTTAAACTCATGGAGATGGTTAGATAGTAGAATGTTAAACTCAGGGGCCAAATATGTATGAACTGGACATTGGGAATGTATACTGGGCCATTTAACTCTCATAAATGTGGCATATTTATTTCTGTTGTTTTGTATAGTATTTACTGTTATAAGAGAAGGAACCATTTGTTGGACTGAAAAGGGGAAGCTGTTGGGGGGAAGAGGGTGGAAGGGTGGGACAGGAAGGGGGAGTAGGGAAGGGATTGTGACTGAGATGTAACTTGAAGAAATAAAAAAATAAAATATTAAAAAAAGAAACACTAAATTTTCATTTGCAAGTGACTAAATTGGAGACAGATTCTGGGTTAGAAATAGGGTGTGAGTTTGCTTTTCCTTTCAACTATAGGACCCCATCAGTTGCAGACCTGTACAGGACCTGGGCATGTGCCTGCCATCTCTATGAGTTCATGTGTGTCAATCCTGTCGGTTTAGAGGACCTTGATTAGTTAGTATTCTCTATGTCCTCTGGCTTTTGCATTTATTTTTTGCCTTCTCTTGTGCAGAGTTCCCTGACTCCTGAGGGGAGGTATTTCATAGAGAGATCCCTGAGTGTTCCAAGGTATCGGGCTGCAAATTGTCTTTGTCTGTGGATGTCTGTGTTTGTTTCCATCTGCTGCGGGAAGAAGCTTCTCTGGTGATGGCTAAGCAAGACAGATCTATGAGTGTAGCAGAATGTCATTAGGAGACATTTTCTTGCTACATCCTTTTAGCAAAACAGTAATATTTGGTTTTCCTGTAGATACTTATCTTATCCATTTAAGCGGTGATGGGTATGGGTTCTAGGTCATGGAATGGGCCTTAAGTCAAATCAGATATTGGTTGGTTACTCCCACAAACTTTGTGCCACTATCGAAGCAGCATATCTTATAGGCAATTTACTCTTCTAGATTGACAGGTTTGTAGTTTCTTTGGTCACATGCAGAGTACCTTCCAGAACCATGGAATGAGTGAAAACTGGAGGTAGACACAAGTTAGACTTTGTTCAATGAGTTTTGTAGGTGTTTTCTTTAACAATAGGGTCTTACTATCAATTTATGGAGAGCTATCAATAGCCTTGGTAATAGCCTGCATTGTTTGGTGGGTTTCATGGGGCCCCGTTGGCCAACTGCTTGATCAAATATCTTCCATTCCCAGTACTGGAAATTTCATTTAATGACAAGAGATGCTTAGTGGGGATCTCTTTCCCTGTTATTTGGCGATTTTAACCAAGTCTGATAACCTTTTTATTTTAACTGAACATTCAGTTTATTTACGTGTAAACTTTTTGGTGACAAACCTAGGTTTGAATAAGTATTCTTTTTCAGACTTCCATTTAGGTTTATTTATCTTTTGTTTCTGCTTTGGTTGACTTGATAGATTTTGGTACTTTTTTTTCTCATCTAGTACACATCTAGTGATACACATACTTTACTGTTCAAAGTGTTTATTCCTGGAAGTTGTATTTTTAAGTCATGTGGGTTATTGCTTATAATGGTGTTTTAGTGGAGATCATAAGCCCTTTTATGCTATGGATAATGATGAATTCAGTATCTGAAATATGTGCAGCTGTAATACTTTTTGTTATGTCTGTTTCATAGAATCTAGAGTCCTTGTGTGTGGTTATGTTTGAGAACTAATCAACGCCACTGAAGTTATTTCTTGCAATTACTCAAAGATGTGTATGAAGATGTCATCTTCTAGAGATGATTTCTGTTCACTCTTGCATGTCACGGGATACACTTTGTAGTCCTTTTAAACTAAATTCATGATTTGAGTTTTTTTTTTTTTAACCAAATAATGTGATGGTGGATTTTTTTCTTTCAAGAGTTATTTGTTTATAGTTTGATATGTCTCTGGTTCATCTTTTTTCCCCTGTCAGGTCCAATTGAACTAAAGTAACATTTTTGCAGTCTTCTGAGGAGGAAGGCACAGGCTTGCTTCTAAATTTGTTCATAAACTGTATTTCTACTGCTCGGAGAATCTGACCTGCATGCTAGAAAGTGAATGTGTGGGTGCATGTATATTACCACATTAGCTACCAGTGGAAAATTTCACTCTCTGTTTTTTACCTATCTTGTTCTCAGATTATCAAAATCACAAGTTGGCTTTGTAAGTGTCTTTGCATTTATTTTCCCACTTACTGTTGCTTTAATTTTTTTCTTGAGTGGTTTCTTTTTTGGTGTTAATCATAAAGGCAGTGAATAAAAATAACTTAATTATGTATTATATAAAATTACTTACATATATCATCTAGCTTTGAGTTCATTTTCACTTGAAATAAAAAATTTTCCTTTGCTTTATGGCTTAACTGCCTTAATATTTGTCTTAGGGACAAAAAAACAGTACTATTACCTGTTTTTTCTTTACTCACTTTCGGTAATTGTGATAGTTGAATTTATTTTTTTCTGAGTTTTTGCTAGCTTAATGTGTTGAAAACAATGCTGTGCTAATTTATTTCAACAACTCAGGTGTATTTCTAATCACAATATCATGTTTGATCCTATATATGGTGTTTTAGAGGAGAGAATATGTCTCCCATAGTCCAAAAGTATTTATCACAATACATCTTTTCCTTGTGTGTGTGTGTGTGTATACGTGTGTGTGTGCGTGTGTGTGTGTGTGTGTTTTGATGTGGGTGTCTGATTTCTGTAATTGGAGTTTCAAATGGTTGTGTACCACCCAATGTGGGTGCTGGGAACTGAACCTAAATGCTTTGGAAGAGCAGGAAGCACTCTTAGTCACTGAGATATTTCTTCAGTCCCAGGGCCCACTCTTAGCACTGGCATATATAACACAATTACCTTTAGACATTTTAATTTGGCTTCCCACACCCTGTGCATTATCTTTGTGACCCAAACATTATCCTCCTACTATATTTCAAATTTACTTCTCCCTTTTAATTAACAATAGAAAGGAAATTTGTTTTGAATTTTATTAATTCAGAGGATGAGATCTCAAATTTAGAAGTTACTGAATCAAAAATCCATAAAAGAAATCCAATAGAAATGAGCACGAGTCATATGAAGGAGTATTTGTATGAAGTGTTGTTAGGAAACAACCACTAGAATAGAGGAAGGTAGTGAAGAAGGCAAGTAAAGGGTGGGATATAAAGCAAGATGCCATGGAAACTGTGGTCATACCTTAGCATTGCCCCTGTCAGTGTACAGAAGTATTTACAACTTTCTCCTTGTTAGTTCTGCTTTAATACTGGGCTTCAAAATCTGAGACATTTTGAGGATTGAGTCCAGAGCCTTGTGCATGTTAGGCAAGCACTCTAAAACTGACCAAGTCCAGATGGCACTTTATATTTATTTAAAAAATTTAAATTAAACTGTAATTATAGTACTTCTCCCTCTTCATCCCTTCATCCCTCTTATTTACCCCTTTACTCCCTACCAAATTTGTCACCTTTTATGATCATGATGATTATTACATATAATATATATGTGTGTATATATGTATATATATAATTGCATAAATGTGCAAATACAACTTTCTGAGTCCATTTAGTGTGGTTTGTGTGGACTGACTCATCCATGAGGGAGGCTATTTCATACCTCTTGCAGCAGTCATTATTTACATGTGGTTTTTCAGTTAGTGGTAGGAGCTCTTGAGATTTCCCCCTTCTACATTAACATGTCTTTTGAGGTTGTCCTTGTTCAGGTCTTTAGGCAGCAATATTGTTGAGGTATCATGAATGTAGCACCCCTGACATTACTAGGAAACATAATCTCACAGCCGACTTCCTCCTGCTCTGGCTCTTATGATCTTTCTGCATCCCCCCACCCCCCCGCCTTTCTTGATGTTTCCTGAGCCTTAGATGGAGGAATTGTGTTGTAGCTGTATTAGTTTGGACTGACACCCCAAAGCCAATTTTTCTCTACATTTTGATTGGTTGTAGTCGTCCTTAATGGTCTCTGTCTGCTACAAAGAGAAGCTTCTTTGATGTGAGGTGAGAGTTACATTTATCTGTGATTATAAGGATATTTTACAATGTAGTTGGGAATTATGGTTTTATAAATTTGTTACCATTACCATTCAGAGACAAAAGTTTCGGCAACCTGAGAGTGGCCCTATGACAAAAGTTTAGAACAGTTGAGAGAAAATAAGAAAAGGAATCAATTCATGAAAATTTCAGATCATTTACTACTACTGGGTTTATAGATGGTGAATATACTGTGTAACTGATTCAAATAATTGTGTAATTCAACAGCATTCATCACCTAGGAGAACATAGACTTTGTGTGAATTGACCCAAGAAATATTTTCTGACTATAGTGGGTTATAATTTATGCAAAATGCTGATGAAAGAGTAGTTTGGGTCATTTATTGTAAAATAATAACCTAGGCCAGCCCAAGACTGTGCAAAACAGCAGAGGAATCAATAGATTAGAATGGTAATTTCAATGAAAACACCTAAGCCTAAGAGTTTACAAAATAGAAAAATGGTAGATTAATGGCACAGATTAGAGAAATTGTACTTTAAGATTTGTAATATGAGACATATTTTGTATAAGATACACAAGGTATGTAGCTATATAGTGGTAATATAGAATGGGAAGATAATTATTAAGTATTGGAGATAAAACAGCTACAATACACACACCACCTACACAGATAAATGTGAACTAGTGAAAGTGATGTAAGGACATGAACACTGTGAGTTGAGCTCTTTTTTTGGATTCATGTGATCATGTAGAGGAAGAAAGGCGTTGGGTTTATATTGATGTAGTTGAATTATGATCACATCTCCAAATTACATATGTATGAGAAGACACACATGTCATAACTCAGAGTAAAGCTGGTAAAACAGTGATTTTGACAGAAAGCTTAAGTTTTTAAGTCAAAGTACTACAGAGAAACTTTTATTTTATGACATTGGAAGCATAGGGTAATTTGCTTGTCATAAATGAAGGATTTAAAGGCCAAGAAGAGAATGGTTTAAAGGAGAATAGCTTCAGACTTTATCTCTGAGTAGAATAGGATAGTAAGAGTTGTGTAGTCATGAACTCCAGAAAATAGTAATTTTCCCAATAAGCATTTTATTGAATGGAGAATGAGAGGATTAAGGAGGTAGTTTCAGTAGAAACTAGTGGTCAGGTCATGTAGATTGTTCAGGTCACAGCAGGTACTGGGGAGCTTATCCAAATAGACTGTGCAAGCCTGAGAAACGGTAAAGCTGAATCTGTGGTCACAACGCAGACAGTGGACTAAAAAGGGGCAAAAGTGAAAGCACAAATTAGGCCATTGCCTTAGTCCATTCAAATAGAACACCTGAGAGGAAGTGACCTGGAAACAGAAAGTAAAGAAGTTTGAGTAAGAGTCATGTTCTAGAGTCTAAGAAGTCTGAGAGCCTGGTATCAAATCTGCTCAGTCTGTTGTTGAGCATTTGTGAATCTCCTATGTGCCATGCAACTAAGGTTGTACACAATGCCCACGGAAACTAGCAAGCAGGTTGAAGATTGAACAAGATCCTAGCCCCAAGGTGCACAGGCTGGTGAGAATGTTCCCTCCTTGAGTTCTTGAAAAGCCCTCAGGCTTGTAAACAACCTGGCTATAGACAGAGTCATGTATCCCCCATGGAAAGAAAGCATCAAAATTGTCAAATCCAAAAGCCCCCTTTAAAAATCCCCTACTGCCCCAAAGCTATATATTTTTCTATGGTACACTTTAAAGAAAGGTCTCTTGTCATTGTTGTCCCTGACTACTTTTACCAAAGACTGTCTCTTATCCATGGACCCACCAATGCTTGCTCTGGTAAGCCCTGCTCCCACTGCTAGCCGCCACTAGGAGCCATGGCCCATGGGACCCTCTGCTAGGAGCCAAGGCCTTCTGGACCTGCTGTGTCCTGCCGTCTGGGCCCCTCTCTGTGTACCTGTCTGTTTGTGTGCTGCGCTGCTGTGTAATGGCCGCGAACGCTGGGCCATTAGCTGTTTTGGTAAACAAGTTAAATTAAAGGACCTAAAACACTTTTAGGAAACAACGTTTCTTTCCCTGTCCGTCAATCACTTTGGCTACCCTGAGAATTCCTCCATACCCATTCCGTTGATGAAGCTGGTGAGGACAACTGGCCCCAGAACCAGAGCTAAGGACACAACAACAGTCTCTCAGTAAGGACTCATGTGAGTTAAGCTCATGGTGGAAGCCTAAGACAAAAAAATTAAAAGCATCGGGGAGGCTGTGTGCAGAGGAGGGCAAGCACCAGAGTGGGCTTGCTTTGGAGTAGCCTGCTCTCCATGGTGAAAGAAAGCCATTATTGATTTATTCATGAGAGACACCTCCAAAACCCAGATACCTACTATTAGGCCCAACGACCACTGTCCCAGTGCTCCAAACCTCAATGAGAATTTTGGTAGGAAAAATCAACAAAGGAAGCTGTTAATAGACAATAGAAGAGAAAAAAAAATCGATGTATATATGTCGATTAGACAGTGGTTGGAGAAAGAAGACCATCGTCTCTTATTTATCTCTTCACTGATTCTATTTTTTGGCTGTTTTATTCCCTTGGAATGGTGCCTCATGTGTTTTAAGAACAAGAA
>CAJQZJ010000072.1:405585-437247 GCA_907164525.1 Lophiomys imhausi
GGTTAAAGGGGTTGTAGGAATTTATAGGATTAATAGTTAAGAAATTGTTGGTGTTTGTTATAAGTGAATTTAGTAATAAATAAGTGTTAAATAATAACTTAAAAGTTCGGTTACAGTAGGATATGTTTTAGGGATTGGTCTTTTACTTAAAATTTCCTTGAAAAATGTTTCATATACCTCCACTGTCTCTGAAAATTAATTTACTGATACGTCTTAACTAGCTTTTGTACAACCACTATGGAAATAAGTCCGGTGATATCTTATAAAACTTGGAATGGCCCTACCTCAAGACCCAGCCATACCACTTCTGGGTATCCACTCAAACGATTCCTCACCAAACCACAAGGACATATCCTCATCTATGTTCATAGCAGCCTTATTTGTAATTGTTAGAAACTGGAAATAACCCAGATGTCCCTCAACTGATGAATGGATAAAAAAATTGTGATACATTTACACAATGGGATACTACTCAGCTATCAGAAACCAGGAAATCATGCAATTTATAGCCAAATGGATGGAACTAGAAAAGCTCATCCTGAGTGAGCTAACCCAGAGTCAGAAAGATGCACATGGCATTTACTCACTTATAATTGGATTTTAGCCATATAGTACAGGATAACTATCCTACAACCAACACACCAAAAGGATCAGGAACTTAGACTTTGTTACCTATTAATGGGACAATTTGCCCTAGGGGTGCTACCATGTAGGCCCCCAGTGCAAGAGGAAGCTCTTAGCCCTCATATGACTGTTGAACTGAGAGGGGCTGATATGTAGGGACACATTGGAGGAGTTGGATGGGTGGGAGAGAGAGAAGAGGGTGAGAGGGTGGAAGCAGGAGGGGTGGAAAGAGGGCAGGCACTATGATGGAGATGTAACTTGATGTAATAAATAATGATTAAAAATAAATTTTAAGAGTTACATAGGTATAATTCCTTAAAGAGTTAACTTTAATTTTGTATCAACATACAGAGATCAATACTGATGTAGCCAAATATAATCTTAATTTTGTATCAGTATAGAAAGATCAGTGTATCCAAATAATTCTTAATTTTGTATCATTATACAAAGATATAAGCATATTCATAATCTGTTCCTTTTTCATCATTCCTATATTATGTTTATATCCCATTTTTTCAAGTCTTTCCCCCCACCCTACATAGGAGAAAAAGAAGGATAGGAAAAAGAAAAAGAGAGAAATCCCTGGGTCTAACCTCCAAAACCTATAACAAGACCATGTAACAACTTGTAACCAATCCCCCTAAATAACAACAAACATCTATAACCCATAAATGACCTAAGGTGGGGGGAAAGAAAAAGGAGTCACCCACTCCACCTTCTGGGAATGGGATGTCATACTCTTAAAAGGATCTTCTAGGTCTAAGAAGATGTTTTTAAGTTGATAATGTAAATGAGGGTGGAAACTGAGTTAGGTGTAGAACTTTAAACTCATTGAGATAGATAATAGAATATTAATATCAGTTGCCAAATACCTATGGACTGGACATTAGTAATGTATGATATACTTTATAATTTTCACACTTGTGGCCTAATTATTCTTATTTTTTGTATTGTATTTATTGTTATAAGAAAAAGAACTTTTTATTGGACTAAAAGGGGGAGCTGGTGGGGGAAGATACACTTTAATTTAAAAAAATGCAGATAGGAGGGTGAGGGGGAAGAGGGTAGGAGAGTGGTACTAAGAGGGAGAGACGGAGGGGACTATGATTGAGATGTAACTTGAAGAAATAAATAAATGTAAAAAATTAGTTTTTTTTTCTGGAATACTTCATGTCTCAAAATAAGATAAGTAAGTACAATTTCATTGACTGTTTTCTTAACTTCATATCTTATATAAATCTTTTATATTATAGAGTTCACAAAACAATGCTTCTCCTCTGTACATAATCCAAATCACTAATTTTTATCATTGGTATAATTTGATAATTTCAGAATGTCTATGTTGTGCAGCTAGGCTTAGATTTCTCTTATGGTGTTACTCCATCTTAAAGGAGTCTATCTGTCCATCTTGATTAACTCTTCATGGGGAAATGTGTTATTATTAGAGATCCTATTGCATGGTATTGCATCACTCAGCATTTTTTTCATGTCTGGGGAACTCATTTGTCTACTCAAGGTTTTCAATATTTTGGAAAATTGTTTAACTCTAGCAAGATGAGAAACAATCTTCACAATGCTATAAAGAGATTTAAGATCTTACTATTGTGGAATTTTGCATTGTTATATAGTCAGCTAAACCAAAGTCCTCTGTGATATGAAAGATCAAACAAGAGATTCAGGGAAGTAGAATAGAGTCATAAGAGACTATCTTTAAATTTATTTTATTTAATTTTTATTTTATGGGTATTTTGCCTACATGCATGTCTGTGCATTGTGTACATGCTCGGTGCCCACAGAAGCCAGATGTGGATGTCAGATCTCTTGGAACTGAACTTTAAAGACAGTTGTGAGCCACCCTATGGGTACTGGATGTTGAACACGGGTCCTCTGGAAACATACCTTAAGCACTGGACCATCCCTACAGCCTCATGGGGACTGCCTTTTGCTCTTCTTGGGAGGATTCTGTGATGTTCAGAAGCATACATTGGGAATGGATATTTTTGAACTTGTTCAGATTGGGAATGTCAAGTAACTGGCTGGATACTAGAGAAACTAAGTAATTTTAAACCTTTCTAAACCTCTTTTCTTTCCCTTTGTTTTCTATCCTTTTGTTGATCTCCTTCCCCTGTACTGTGGATCTCATAGGTCTCTCTAAGTTGCTGTTTAAGAAGATGACAGTCACACAAATGTGGCAATTCTATGTGACCAGAGTTGGACTTATTTTCCTGATTAGTATTCTCCCTGGAACCACTGGCCAAGGGGAATCAAGACGGCAAGAACCTGGAGACTTTGTGAAGCAAGATATTGGCGGGTAAGAAAATATAATCCTTGAAAGAAAATATGAATGCTATAAATGCTTGCCTCCCAATTTTTTCCCCAGAAGGCCTAAAATATGCAGATCACTAATACCTTCATATTACATTGCATTTTGAAAAAAAACAAAAAACAAAACACCAGATCAGACTGTTATGGTTGAAAGAAAATTTGAAGGTCCTCTTGGACAACTCTCTTCACCTCTAAAGATCAAAGTCTCTCTAATCTTTTGTTATCAATTTTTTTCTCAACCTGACCTCCTTTGTGGATCATATCTATTTAACATTTAAACATTTTTTTATGAATCTCCCATCTTAAATATCTTTCTTCTAGAAAATTTCTCAAGGACCTGCTTACTTTCCCACTGATATTTCTTGAAGGAATGATATGCTTATTAACTATGCATTTCTCTCACCCATTCTTATATTCCTTGATGTCGGAATTCTAAACATAAGATTAAAAGGCAACTTCTGTAACTAACATGATTAATGTTAATTTTGTTGCTCAAATGAACAATCATATCCTTATGATACCCAATTTCTTTAGTAAAAAGTAGCTGTATTTAATGGTTTTTCCTTCAGTAACTTCTTTTGTTTCATGAAACAAAGTATGCATATATAAACATACAAAAATATGCCCAAAGTGTAAATATGATTCTTTCTTTGACTTTTCTTCAACACACTTCCCAGGTATTTAGGTTAGGTTCTCTAAAATCCACCCACAATCTCTTGAGCAAATGTTTGGTTAAAAAAAAATGCTCTCAAGAGGAAACTAAGGGTAAGGATAGCAAGACACAGAAAGGAAAAATTAAAAAGAACATAGTAAAGTTACTACCTAGTATAAATGTCAAAGTGTTACATTTTCCTTTCCATTTCTGATTTATTTTATATCTACACCCACCTTTTTATTTGACAAGCTCACTTAGGTATTTCACAGACTCCTTAAACTAAGCATGTCTGAAGTATCCTCTCCATCTCTCACCCTTTCCCTAAGAGCAAACCTAGCAAAACATCCCTTTTCTCTTTTTCTTTTTTTAAATAAATAAATTTATTTATTTGTTGCTTCAGGTTACATCTCCATCATATTGTCCTCTTTCCCCCTTTCCCAGCCCCACCCTCCCACCCTCTACCCCCTCACCCTACTATCCCACTTCTTTGGAGTGGAGTGTCCCTACATAACTGTCCCTCGCCCCAGTTCAGAAGTCATATGAGGGCCAAGAGCCTCCTCATACACTGGGGGTCTACAAAACAGCACCACTAGTGAAAAGTGTCTCATTGCCAGGGAGACAAAACTAAAAAAAACAAACAAATAAATAAAAATAAAAAAATAAAAAGTCTATGTCCCTTTGGAGTGTTGGTTGTAGTATAGATATCCTGTACTATATGGCTAAAATCCTACTATAAGTGAATAGATGCCATGTGCATCTTTCTGGGTCTGAGTTAGCTCACTCAGGATGAGCTTCTCTAGTTCCATCCATTTGGCTGCAAATTGCATAATTTCATTGTTTCTGATAGCTGAGTAATATTCCATTGTGTAGGTGTACCACAGTTTTTTAATCCATTCTTCAGTTGAGGGACATCTGGGTTGTTTTCAGTTTCTAGCTATTACAAATAAGGCTGCTATGAACATAGATGAGGAGACTTCCCTATGATTCTGTGAGGATTCATTTGGATGTATACTCAGAAGTGGTATGGCTGGGTCCTGAGGCAAAGCTATTCCAAGATTTCTAAGATATCGCTATACAGACCTCCAAAGTGGTTGCACAAGCCTGCACTCCCACCAACAATGGAGGAGTGTTCCCCTTTCTCCACACCCTAACCAGCATGTGCTGTCATTTGAGCTTTTGATCTTAGCCATTCTGACAGGTGTGAGATGGAATCTCAGAGTCGTCTTGAGTTACATTTCTCTGATGATTAAGGATGTTGAGCATTTCTTCAAGTGTCTCTAGGCCATTAGGAATTCCTCCTTTGTGAATTCTCTATTTAGCTCCGTCCCCCATTTTTTGATTGGATTATTTGGTTTGTTGGCATTTAATTTCCTGAGTTCTTTGTAGATTTTAGATAATAGCCCTCTATCAGATGTGGGGCTGGTGAAGATTTTTTCCCAGTCTGTAGGCTGCCGTTTTGTTCTAATGACAGTGTCTTTTGCCTTACAGAAGCTTTTCAGTTTCATGAGGTCCCATTTATTGATTGTTGGTCTCAGGTCCTGAGCTGTTGGTGTTCTGTTCAGGAAGTTGTCACCTGTGCCAATAAGTTCAAGGGTTTTTCCCACTTTTTCTTCTAGTAGATTTAATGTGACCAGCCTTATGTTAAGGTCTTTGATCCACTTGGACTTAAGTTTTGTACAAGGTGATAAGTATGGGTCTAATTTCATTCTTTTACAAGTGGACATCCAGTTGGACCAGCACCATTCGTTGAAGATACTGTCCTTCTTCCATTGTGCGGTTTTGGCTTCTTTGTGAAAAATTAGGTGGCCATAGGTGTGTGGGTCCTTTTCTGCGTTTTCAATTCGATTCCATTGATCTACTGGTCTGTTTTTATACCAATACCATGCTGTTTTCACTACTATTGCTCTGTAGTACAGCTTGAAATCTGGGATGGTGATACCTCCAGATGTTTTTTTTTATTGTACAGGATTGCTTTAGCTATTCTGGGTTTTTTTGTTGTTCCATATGAAATTGAGAATAGCTCTTTCCAGGTCTATAAAGAATTGTGTTGGTATTTTGATAAGAATTGCATTGTATCTATATATTGCTTTTGGTAGGATGACCATTTTTTATTATGTTGATTCTACTATCCATGAACATGGAAGATCTTTCCATCTTCTAAAGGCCTCTTCAATTTCTTTCTTCAAGGGCTTGAAATTCTTGTTGTACAGGTCCTTTACTTGCTTGGTTAGAGTTACCTTCAGGTATTTTATATTGTTTGTGGCTATTGTGAAGGGGGTTGTTTCCCTTATTTCTTCCTCAGCCCATTTGTTTTTTGTATAAAGAAGGGAATTGCATTGAATCTGTACATTGCTTTTGGTAGGATGGCCATTTTTATTATGTTGATTGTACCTATCCATGAGCATGGGAGATCTTTCCATCTTCTGATGGCCTCTTCAAGTTCTTTCTTCAAGGACATGAAGTTCTTGTCCTACAGGTCTTTCACTTGCTTGGTTAGAGTTATCCCCAGGCATTTTATATTGCTTTTGGCTATTGTGAAGGGTGTTTCCCTAATTTCTTTCTCAGCCCATTTATTTGTTTTATAAAGAAGGGCTTCTGATTTTTTTGAATTAATTTTTTATCCAGCCACCTTATCTCATGTGTGTACAATCACTGCTAGAAATGACTCCCGAGGCTTGGAATACTTTAGTATTATCATAATACTGTTTTTAATTGAAAGAGTTACTTAAGTAACATTCATTTGGGGTTTCGTTTATTTTGTTTTTTACTTTACGTTTTTGTTAGCATATATTTAAAGATATTATTTATGATATTTCCATACATGTATATATTTTGTTTATACTTGTCTCCATTGCTTTCTCCTGCCCCTTTATATTCCTTTTTACCAGTTACTTCCCTTTTCACAAATATAATCTCTTTTGCTTTTATGAATTTTTAACATCTATATTCCACATGTAAAAAACCAACTAATACTTATCTTTCTGATTATGAGTTACAGCTATTTTATTTCTTGATATTGCCCCACTATTATTATTTTTTTACACTTCAGTATTGTCCAATATTTTTGGACCTAGAACTTGTTCCTTATTACTTTTGTAAGGTTGATTATTTAATGTATTCTGTCTCTTTCTCTCTTTTATCAACATTTCATAATAAGTAATCTCTGGGGTAAGGAATACAGAACTGGACTTGTGTTCTTAGAATTTTGACATATTCATGATCGCAATATGAAAAAGTAAATCAGTTTTGTCTTAGTAGTTCCTTGAGAATGATTTTTCTGGGCTAAGGTAGGTGTTCTAAATGAGGTAGAGATTATATGAATGAAACTTCACTTCTTTAAGTCTTGAAACTTTTACCGTTTCACTTGGAGCATCAAGTTTCTTAAAATGCATTACATATTTTCCTATCATCTTAAAGATTTTGAAGAGAATAGTTCCTTTTCTTGGTAAATTTTTGTTCTCAGAAAGAATATTTGCTTTATTTCTCCTGCAGCTGCTTTTTATTTTTATCCTTAATGTTGTCACCTTTCCTGTTAATATTGTTTTACAACATCCTGCTCAAGCTTAGAAAAACAGATATTCAAGCATTTTAGCAATTATGTTAAATAGGCGGAACAGAAATCGTTCCTTGAAACAGCAGAGTAAAGTGTTTGGTTTTACAGCAAGGCCAAAATAACTGCACATCCCTTGAATTTGAGTCCTTTTCTTGTTTATTCTCTTTCAAGTTAAAAGTAATTCATGCTTTGTACAGATGAGACTACTAAAGACTTGTGGGATATTAAGTTTGGCACTTTTCATATTTACTAGAAGTGAATGAACTAACTAAAAATATAAAGTGGATATTTATCGTTCTTATACTTAAAAGAGTTATTGTTTCTGTTTGTTTCCACATCCTCTTAATTGTGTGTTTAAAAAAAATCTATTTGCTGTATTACTCTGTGTGGGTTTTTTTATTTGTTTTTAAAAATTAAATCTCTAGTGCTGGATATTCTAGCAGCTGTGATAGTCAATGATGGCCTTTTGACTGGTACTTCTTTTAAATCATGTGTTAATGTCAATGATTCTCAGTGTTTGTTGTTTGTAAGCCAGAAAGTGGGCTTTACACCAGAAGGTTGTAATACAGAATTTTGGAGGAGAACACTGCCTAACAATTTGTATTTGACCAAATGCCTTAGATCATTCTAATGTAAGGAACTTTTAGCTTTGGGAACACAGTTAATGTTTTTTAGGATTACCAGATCTCATGTGTGTGTGTGTGTGTGTGTGTGTGTGTGTGTGTGTGTGTGTGTGTAATTTAATTTCTCATTTTATACTCAAATTAACTGAGGTCAAGAATGAAATTATTTTCCTAAGACCTTACAGCAAGTTAATAGGAAAGTCAGGGTCTAGAACGCGGTTCTCTGACACTTTATTGTATAGCAATTTTTTTCTGAGATAAAATCTTTCATCTTTGAGGGAAGCCTGTTACAAATAGGCTATCAAAGGGGAGGTTAAACAATAGTGTGTGGTAAAGACTGGTGAAACCTTCCATCCTTCAGGGAAGCTCATTAAAGTCAGGAAGTAAAGAATATTAATTGCTTCAGGATGTCCCTGAGCCTGACTAGATTCACTAGTCAGATTCACTAGATTCACTATCCTGGTGTGTATAAGCTGTGAGGACTGCTTAGAAATACTCTCAGACAAGTTTAGATGCCTGGAAGAAGTAGAGACTAGAGAAGCGGGCTGGACCAACTGAGCTCCCTGGAAAGGACACTTTCTAACCTGTTGAGTTGCTTGCAGGTTGAATAGTATGCTCCAGGTATCCAGCCTTTGTGTGCTGTCTCCCACACTCGGATGGGCTTTTGGTGATGCCACAGTCTTTAAATAATTTCTGATTCTGTAAGTAACTCCCATAAAATTTAATAGTTCACAATGTTGAACTTGGGTGGTATCCATACTTTGTTCTGTTTAACCACTGGGTAAAAATGATCAACTATCAGTGGTTCACTAATGTTTCAATCGGCACATTTCCAGCTAGTGAGTGAGCACCAAATTAACATTTCGAGAGTTTGCAGGTTGTTGAGTCAGTCTAGATCCCAAATGATACAAATGAGGCACTTCATTGGAGACTATCTGAACAGGGTGAATTTTCAAAGGGACCCACTGGTGTAGGTATAAGGAGGTCTCAGGAAAGAGATGAAGAACTCAAAGCTAATAGATGACAGATCATGTAGCACATGTTTTCTTAGGAGATATGGAGATCTTTAGTTGAGGGAAAGAAGGAACCTGAGGAGATTTGAGAGCACTGCAATTGTGAACTTAAATTTTACCTTTCTTTTATGTGGCTTTTAACCATGGTGGACAAACTTAAGTTGAATTCAGAGGACCAATGATCCTTATAGTTACCACATGACAGAATTCTAGAAAGAAAATAGAAATGAAATAAAATGTATCTGGGCCTCTGCATGGTGGTGCATGCCTGTAATCTTAGCACTTGGAAGACAGAAGCAGGAAGATCAGAAGTTGTATACATAGCCTGAGTTATATAAGATTCTGCCTCAGTTGTATCCAGGAGGGTAAATGAAAAACACTGGGGAGCAGGCCTCATGCTTACAGTGTGACACTACATATTTACACATCTTTTTCTGCCTCAAGATTGTATGGTAGTGATAATGGTGTTGGCTGATAATTTAAATCGAAGGGAAGATGGTGAGGGAGTTCATTATTCTTGTTTCATAACATAGCCTGACTTGGTGGCATTGTACTAGAGATGTAAGTATATTGATCTTGAAATTTACATTCTCATGTCTGGAGATAGATCTTAGTGGTTATGGGTACACATTGGTCTTAAGGAGCACCTGAGTTCAGTTCCCAGCATTAACATCCAGAGGCAAGCTCAGAGATCTCTGGGATTTTTTTTTGTAGGGTGGGGCTGCTGGGAAAGGGTGTCCAACCCTTAGGGAGGCAGGATCTGAATAGCAGGTGGAACTTCTCAGGCCAGGGCCTTGTTGGTTTTTCACAACAACTCAACCATCAGCTTCTCTGCTATGGAGTTCTTTTGTAAACTTTGTTAACCCTCAAGGCCACAAGTGACTAGCCCCCATCCCAGGAGCTCATGGGACCAGGTACCACCCCTAGACTTCCCTAACAGTCCTAAAGGCTGTTTTCTACCTGCTTTAAAGGCCTTTCCTAGCCCAGAGGCAAAAAAAATGGCCAGGGCTGGCCCTGCAAGAAAGAAAAATCTCACAAATTCTTAAATTTGCTCCCAAATTAGGCCATATAATCCTTTTAATCCCAGGCCACCCTGGAAAGCTCCACACCACCCCCCAGCTGCAGGAAACCCTATGTAAACTGTATCTTCCACCACCATAAGAAACCGTATGTAAACTAACTGTGCCTTCTTCCCAGTTCTGCGCTGCTTTTTTCCCAAGCAGAGGCTTTTGTTCCCAGCCCCAATAAATCTGTGTGAGGTTTGTTGGGCAGTATGGCTTTGTTGTATTCCTTTGCTCCTGATTGCCATGATAAATTTTCCATCATAGCTGTAAGGCTTACAGGCCTGACTGCTCCTGTGCCTCGGGGTCAGGCTCTGCCTCATGGAGTCCTGGGTGCCAGAGGTCTTCAGGGGTGGGGCTTGCAAAGAGTCTATGAGCATGGCAGGGAAAGCCCTCTTGCCTCATGATTTGGCATGAATATCCAACATGAACCAAACATCATTGGCTTATGAATAGATTTTTGGAAGCTCAATATGAGATTTTTTTTGTTGAGGGAAAGTCTAATATCATTGCTTCTGATAGGTTGAATTCAATGCTGAGATCTGGTTACCGCCCCTTCTGAAGCATTCTCTTGATTGGTCAATGAAAGTCGCTTATGGCCATTTAGCTGGGCAGAAAGAGTATAGGAAGGTGGGACTTCCTGAGATTAGAACAGGAACCCTGGGCACACACAGAGACTCTCACACTTCCTGCCAGGAGCCACAGAAGGAGACAGACCTGAAGAAGGCTGGAAGGTAATCACAGGCACATGGCTGTTTGGGATTAGGTGATCAGGGTTAACTTAGAGTAGCTAATTGTTAGAGTAGCTAATTGATAGTCTGCCCAGCTAAGGGCCAAGTGTTAAAACATTAAAGGGTCTTGGTGTGTTTAAATATTGGGGAAAAGACTGCGGTGGCTTATAGGCCCTCAGTCCAAGCAGTCCCGGGCCATTGGGATTCCAGACTCCCCCAGGGCCCAGGTGAAACTGCTGCCAAGCTCCTGTAATTCTACTGACCGAATATAACAACTTATATTAATTAACAGAGTTTAGGTTACAGGTGGTGTAGGCCACCCTTGGTCCCAGAGCTCTTTTTCCAGGATAAGTTAAGCAACCGGTTAAGGCACATGGACCAAGCCGCCTGGTCCTCTGCCAAGTGGCCGGCTGCTCTGCCGGCCTAATCTTACAGTTTATACTTACTAATAACTACAATAATTAGTTAATTTGCAGTTTCAGGTGGCGCCCCATGTTGGGTGCCATAGATAAAAAAATAATTAAATTACGTTGGATGGCATTTGTAGAAATAATCAAATTATTTAAGAGTATTTATATTATATTTAATTGGTTGGACAGCTAATCCTTAACCATCCATTATAAATGAGCACACAGAGACCTCAGATATTTTAACAAGCCTTGGTCTGAATTGAGCAATCTCAGCCCACCTAAGCTAGCTCTTAATTCTATTACCCAAATATGACCCCATATATACATACGTCCCCTTGGACTGCCATTCTCCACGATATGACAATGTTCCTGGCCATGTGGAATGAAGTTCTTTTTTCTAACCCATGGTGTGTTTCCTCCTTCTTCCTGCTGCTCGCTGGAATGAATTAATTCTTAGTCTAGAGTGCAGGCTTCCTGTTCTAATCTCAGGAAGTCCCACCTTTCTCTGTCTTTGCTCAGTCTCAGCCCTCAGCATTTATTTTATCCAATCAGAGTCATTGTAACCAACAGACATCAAGCAGGACCAATTAATTAACATTTAGAATGCTTAATAGTACCCTATCATTTTTTAAAAATACTTGTCTTTATAATTCTTACCTTCCAACATGTTAATTTAAAGCTTATAATTTACTACATATGAAACACTATTCTAAGTGTTTTCTATGTGTTCATTTGTATGTAATATTTATAATAAAACCATAAGTTTGATGATTCTATTACCCATGTTACAGAAAAAATATAGAAACAAAGAGAGGTTAAGTAATTTGTCAAAGTTAACATAGCTAAAGAGTTACAAACCTCAGACTGAAACCCACTGAGTCTGGTGATAATGCCCATTCTAACAATCACTATAGTATGCTGTTTTTTACAATAAACATTAGCTGATATCTCTTTTAAACTTGACTACTCATTGTGTTAGCCATATGACTGCATGGACTGTGCAGTTTTCTTATAATACCTGGAGATCTAGGAAATGCCATTTGATTATTTTTCTCTTATGAATTGGAAATGTAGCATTTCTGTTGCAAGACAAAGATGGACATGTGAGGCCATGAACAAACATGCTTCATCTATGATGCTGTGACTTCCTATTGCATAATGTCAGTTTTGCGGATGTCATATTTGGTCATTTGGTTAAGGTGATGTCTTTCAGGAATCTCCAGTGTGAGGATTTCAGCCTCTAGGATGGACAGAGAAACTTTAGACCAGTATCTGTACTGTTTTAATCAGAGTTGTGGATATTACATAAAGAACAAATAGTGGTAGGCTAGATAATACTCCTAATATCATAGTTTTCCTATTTTATATAAGTATTTTTCTCCATAGAAACAGTATTATAAATCATTTATAGATTGGCTTATCAGAATGTTGCCTCATGTGTTAGTATCATTGTTACAATAATTCAGAGAAAATATGAGAACAGAATTGGAAAGTATGTCCCTCCTCATGGCAGTGTTTTAAAGCAAGTAAACTCTGATATCTTTGCAAATATTACATTGTGAGTCATTTGAAGTTGATCTCTGTCTGCCTGTGTTCTTTTGTAGAACCATATATTCAGTCTGTCACTGTATGGTTTCATCATATATAACAATGAATCTCAACCTGGGGCTTGAACATCCCTTTCACAGGGGTCGTCTAAGACCATTTGAAAACATATATTTATGTAATGAGTCATAGCAGTAGCAAAATTAAAGTTATGAAGTAGCAACAAAATAATTTTATGATTAGAGGTCATCACAACATGAGCAACTGTATTAAAGGGTCTTAGCATTAGGAAGGTTGAGAACCACTGCTCTATATCATAGAATAGTAGTTAAATCTTCCAAAAGCTTTGGTCTCTTGAACATTTCTTAGTCCTGGAGATACCATTTGGGCATTTTCTGAATCCTAAAGCACAAACTGGAATTTAGTTCAAGCACCCATGTTTTTTTTTTAATAATTTATTTTTTATTTGTTCAAGTTACATCTCAATCACAATCCCCTCCCTACTCCCCACTTCAGTCCCAACCACCCACCCTCTTCCCCCTCAACCCCCCATCCTCTTCCCTTTTTTTTAAGTTTAAGGTATAACTTCCCCCCCCCAACAGCTCCCCCTTTCAGTCCAACAAATGGTTCTTTCTTTTATAACAATAAATACAATACAAAACAACAGAAATAAATAGGCCACAATTATGAGAGTTATATGGCTTAGCATACATTCCCAATGTCCAGTCCATATGTATTTGGCACCTGACTTTAACCTTCTACTATCTAACCATCTCCATGAGTTTAAAGTTCTATATCTAACTCAGCTTTCATACTAACTTGCATCACAATTTTAAAAACATCTTCTTAGATCCAGAACACCCTCTTGATTCCTAAACAATTCAAATTTAACTATGAGACTCTAGCTATCTATTCTTCAACCACCTCAGAGACCTGAGAGGGATAAATATATCTGATTATATAGGAAGTGCAGGCCCGGCAGCTTCCAAACCTAAGAAATGACATACCAGTGGCTGCCTGGATAGTTCCCATTTTCTCTCCATACATTACAGCATCAATCTTCAGCCATTTGGTTTAAAACTCATTTAGAAGTAGAGACTGAATGCCAGGCAGTGGTGGCGCACACCTTTAATTCCAGAACTTGAGAGGCAGAGGCAGGCAGATCTTCTGTGAGTTCAAGGCCAGCCTGGACTACAGAGTGAGTTCCAGGACAGTCAAGGTTGTTACACAGAAACCTTGCCTGGAAAACCCATTAAAAAAACAAAAACAAAACAAAACACACAAACAAAAAACCCCGAAGAAGTAGAAGAGACCGTGTGACCTCTCAGGCATACTTTTACAGTTAAAATTTCTTATTCAAATAGCTAAGCCTCATCATTTATGAACAGTTTCAAGGTATATTTGATTCAGGGAACCACAACACTAATTACCCTTTAGGTTTTGTCATTTCTTTTACTGGTGGGTAACATAGCTTAAAGTAAATTATGATATGCTTATGGTTATGAGTTCTTGGAGCAAACTTTCATATGAATATCTATAATATTTCCTTACTATTTATATGAAGACTATTGATAATCCTATTTTACTTTGAAAATGGGTTCAAAGTACAGAGTATTTGTAAATGCTGCATGTTTGACTGAATTCTAGTAAAGTGGTAAATACACAGTTCACAGTTACCCATAGTAATGATTGCAAATCAGATAATACCCTCCAGTTCCTCTCCTGTTCTTACCCTCTTCAGGCTGACATAGATATTCCATTAAATCTGTATCTGTGTAAAGAATACAAGCGTTTTCATGTCTTAGTTCTATTTTCAGCAAACACTTTTCTTTCTTACTATAATAGACCCAAGCACCCATGTTTTGAGAGCTCAAAAACAAGGAGAAAATGTAGAGAAATTTTCTATGTGTATTCCAAAGTAATGGAAAGAAGTTTAAAGTGAACCCAAATCATAACAGTAAATTCTTTTGAGGTGTCATACTTCTGAGCTTCATTCTTGTTCATTTACTTTGAAGTTGACTCATGAAAGTGTTTAATAATGAGTAAACTATGTTTATTTTTTGTCAGTTATCTTTTAATTTTTATTTATTTTTGTGTTTTTATGCAGTGCTCCCTTTGAGGTACCTAAGAAAGCATGAAAGACTTGGTCTTTCTTTTAAATAAACTTGGAAAAACAATTTTATGTGAACAGGGGCTCATCTTGAGTGGGCGTGTCTCTAGCTTAGAGTTTTCTAGTTTACCAGTACTTGTAAGCTATTTATGAAAACAATAGCTGTCTTCTTGAGATAGATCATGTCTTACTTTTTGTCTCTCCGAAGAAAATACCCAAGTAAACAATTTAAGAGCAGAATGATTTATTTTCACTCAGAGTTTCAGTGATTTTAGTTTGTGGTCACTTGGCTCCATTGCTTCTGGACCTGTAAACATTGAGTTAGAGCACTTTGGGAGCAGGGCATGCTGGAGAAACCCACTTGCTTCATAGTTTTCAGGATAGAAGAGAGACAGAGACACAGAGACACACACAGACACACCCACACAACCTTCAAGGGGACACTCCTAGTGATCTATTTCCTCTAATAGACCGTTTTACTAATAATGCATAATACAAACTATTCATTCACTTGATAAAGTTATATCCCTCACAGTACATTCCCTTCTCAATATGATCATGAACTGAGGATAAAACCTTCAATATGATGAGCCTTTGGGGACCATACTTTATATCTGAACCACAGTAGATTATATAGGCATGCCCTAGCCAAAACCCATTCGTTTTTCATCAAATAACTTCTGGAAAGACAGTAGAGTGTGTACAATTGGCTTGCAGGTGTTTTTTATTACTACCTTAATATATAAGGACTATTCTAAGGGTTGAATCTTTTGTTTGACTTCATACTCCTGGGAGAGAATGGTCTTAGAGAGTGAAAACCTTGAGGACACTGAGAAGTAGAGTAAATTGATCTGTCCACAATTTCTGATCCAAATGTGAAGTAGTGAAATTCACAAGTGTCCACATATGTTCACAGCATATTATATAATGCTCTGAATGTCAGGTTAAGGAACTGAGATTTTATTTGGTAAGCCTTCAAAATTTATGGGAGCCTTGAGTTCAGTGAAGAGATATGATCTGCCCAGTATTTTAGAATTATTTGTTTCTTCTAGGATACATGCAGAATTATGGAATTTGCCATTCTTTAAATGAAGTGCATTTCTCTTCTCTTTGGGTTGTTTATAAACTGCATCAGCAACTCTGCAGCTGTGCTTCTCTTGCTTTCCCTGAACATAAACAGATTGGGATCCTTGATGAGGTGGAACTAATGCTGATGGTATTGACATCCTCTACTTAATCTGTACATGGTCTATGAACTTCTTCTCAGAGTCTACAAGTACACATCTTTTAAAGGTTGTTCATTTCATTATTAGAAGTTCTGGTGGAGGGGGCAGTAGGAATTAAGAAATAGTCCACACTTGCAAAGCAATTTAGTTATCTTCTCCCAAAGATTTCCAAGGTAGGGAATATTACTTTATATGAAATTGACATATAAAGTAATATATAGATAATATATAATATATATAGCAATTTATATATATATAAATTATATATATTAATATAATTATATATATTATATTATATATAATATATTTTAATATATTGTATTATATTTATATATATAATTATATATATAATATATAATATATATATAGCAATTTAGATAACTAAATTGCTTTGCAAGTGTGGACTGGGAACATCTTACAAGGCCCCACCTGGAGTTAAAGCCCTACAGACAACTAACAGCTTCTTAGAGAGGAAGAATCAGTCTTCTTTAAGGACAAGCTCCCCAATGGGTTACACAATCCCAAGTGGTTTAGCTTGAAACACATGCAAATATCAGCAACATTAAATGGATTTAGCAGAATGCATTTATATGCACATATGTGCATCATATTCTATACGACATAAAAGTTTGAGGGGGAATAGGGAGGACATGGGAGGAGTTGGAAAGAGGCAGGGGATTTAAATGATTTAAATATAGTGCATACACATGAAATTCTGAAAATAAACAAATTTTTAAAAAAGAAATGTCATCTATGTCCACTGGTGGTGATAGAGCTGACACTTTATTCTAATCTTCTGAAAATGCTACAAATACGTTTTTGGGGCTAAATAAATAACTAAATTTGCTTGACCCACAGATGGTGTCTCAGCAGACTAGTTTTAATTCTTCATAGAAAATTATCATTGTCTTCTTTGATCTACCCAACAGTGGTACACATATGCTTTCATACAGTTTCTTTCATTGGTACTAATGTGTGAGAAGTTTTCAGGGTAAAGAAGAAGGAAAACTAGTCATGCGCTCTCTAAGATCCTCAAACATTATGATGTACCATGATGATTTTCTAAAGTACCTTTGGATAAGCAAACAGTGTAAGCCTCTTGTTCTACTTCAGCTCAAAGAGAAAGTTCCATGAACATGCTGCTATAAACCAACATTTGGCTCTCCATGTAAGAGAAAAATATATCAGTAACCAAGTAAATTCATAGAGAAATTCATTGAAAATATTTTTGGCTTGTACTTAAGTATTAACTTTATTAGTTCTTTGAGGATTTTGATCAAGTGGAAAATTATAGAGAAATTTACTGAGACTATTTTGAGGCTGTATTTAGCATTGTTTAGAACAATGAGCATCTTGAGTAGTGCGTCTTGATCATATCCACTTCCTATTCCAACTCCGCCCAGATCTATTGTATTCTATACATAACTAATCTTGTGTTCCCTTCTCTTCCTTTTTTTATTTTTGTAATCATTGAATTCAATCTGTACTGCCCATTTATTACTCAATATGCAGCCATCCACTGGAGCATCATGGACCTATCAGGGAACACATTCTTAAGGAAAATTTACTCTCCTTCTCCCAACAGTCACCAACTCCTCAGATAGGGGTAGGTGTAAGTGTTACAACATGGATGGAAAATATCCTGGCAGTCAGGAGCCAAGGAACACCACAAAGTCACCCTGCACAACAAACCTCTTGTAAGAGACTTATTTGGAGGGAAGAACCCAGGAGGGTGACTGCCCCTGCTCAATCTAGAAGCAGCGGGTACTAGCGAGAACACAGGGTTTACATGCACTGAGGGTGAGGGCAATCTCCAGGGTAGTCTGGGATTGAAGGGATTATGTGGCCTTATCATGAGGCACTCTCAGGAATTGGTAGGATATTTTTTTTTCTGTAGGCCAGGACCTGGTCACTTTCCATACCTTGGGGTCTAGGAATGGCAGTTAGGGCTGTTAATGAAGTCTGAGGGGTGGGGCGTGACTGTTGGAAGTCCTCAGGGGAAGGACTTCCAAGGAGTCTCTGCCCGTGGCTGAGAAAGCTATCTCTACTGCTTAAATTGACATGAATATTGCTTTTGGCAGGATGGCCATTTTTTATTATGTTGATCCTACCTATCCAAGAGCATGGGAGGTCTTCCCATTATCTGATGTCCTCTTCAATTTCTTTCTTCAAGGATTTGAAGTTCTTGTCATGCAGGTCTTTCACTTGCTTGGTTAGAGTTACCCCCAGGTATTTTATATTGTTAGTGGCTATTGTGAGGGGTGTTGTTGTTTTTTTTCATGAAGCAACTTATTTTTGACATTTATTGGCATATACAAACAAGCATGTTCACCACATCACTTTGAATATTGCCACACAATGAAAAAATTCACCTATGTAATCAATGATAGAATGGGTTTTCAAATATGACTACTGAAGCAACTAAAAGATCATAGAGCAATTTAAATAATTCACAACTTCCAAATGCAGCATCCGGTTCAGTACCATCAATGTAATAAGCCGTATTCAGAAGGACTCTCCTGAAGTGGCTCTGTCTACATGAATGCTAAGAAGATACTCTTAAAAGTGTGTTGTAAGTTAGTATGAATGTTGATTCAGATATAGACCTTTAAACTCATGGAGATGGTTAGATAGTAGAATGTTAAAGTCAGGGGCCAAATATGTATAAACTGGACATTGGAAGGTATACTGGGCCATTTAACTCTCATAAATGTGGTATATTTATATCTGTTGTTTTGTATAGTATTTACTGTTATAAGAGAACCATCTGTTGGACTGAAAGGGGAAACTTCTGGGGGGAAGAGGGTGGAAGGGTGGGATAGGAAGGGGGAATAGAGAAGGGTTTGTGACTGAGATGTAACTTGAAGAAAAAAAAATAAAGTATTAAAAAAAAGAAGTGCAAAAGCCCTGCCCGCAGGAAACCTCATGGGTCTAAAGAGCAAGAGACAGACACATGGAAATTAATGCATAGATCTACATACAGGGAGAGACAAGTGCTTTGTAGAATATGTAACAGGGCAGAAACACAGAGTCCATGAAAGAAGCTCATCCCAGGTGGCTGAGACGTGCCAGTTCTGTGGCTGTCACCTCTAGGGTTCTCTCTTCTCTTAGGATTGATCTGGGACTTCAGGCTTATCCTGGATGTTGACATTGAATCAGAAAACTTCCCCAGCTGTTCTTATTAGATGATCTTATCACTGTGGCCAGAGCAGCAACATAAATGTTTGTCCTCTGGAATTCCCTTTGCTCTCCTTTCCTGATTTAAATTCCTACTGGGCTTTAGAGATCTCTAGAATGACATGCGCGAAGGAAGAACTTGTTGTTTCACTGTCCACTTTCCAGGAAGGCCATCAGTAGTTTGACTTGTGTTACCATTGATTAGCATTCATGTAGACAGAGCCACTTCAGGAGGGGTGTTGTTTTAAGAGTAGGATTTCATGCTAACCTATCCTGTCCATGCTAGCATTGGTCTATCTTATACTTTCACAGGTGTGCATGCTGTGAGTTCAAAGAACAGTTTCCTTGTCAGCCACCACCTCTAGCTCTTATACTCTTTTTTACCCTTCTTTCACAATGATCTTTGAGGCTTGAATAGATGTCCCGTTTCAGACTGGGAATTCTCTCTTCTTTCTTCTCTGTACTCTGATCATTTGTACATCTCTGTGTAAATAGCCATCTCTGGAAAGCAGAAGTTTCTCTGCTCAGGGTTATGAGGTGCATTAAGAAAACAAAACCAATTAAAAATAGGGTATAGAATTTAACATAGAGTTCTCAAAAGATGAAATACAAATGGATGAGATTTTTATTCTTCTATTTTTAGTGTCCTTAGCCCTTAGGGAAAAGTCAAGTTAAAAGTACCTTGAGATTTCATCTTACCCCAGTCAGTGGTGGACAAGATCAAAAAACTTCAATGAAAGTAGATACTTGCATGGGTACACGAAAGAGGAACATTTTTTTACTGTTTATGGGAGTGAAGACTGGTGCAGCCACTGAGGAAATCACTATGGAGTTTCTTTAAAAACCTAGAAGTAGATCCACTGCATGATCCAGCTAAGTCACTCTTGGGTGTATACCCAAAGGATTCCATTTCATCCACTGCATGATCCAGCTAAGTCACTCTTGGGTGTGTATACCCAAAGGATTCCATTTCATAATATAGAGATGCCTACAGCTCATCCATGTTCACTGCTTCTCTATTTACAATAGACAATAAATGGAAAAAGGCTACATGTTCATTAACTGATGAATGGATAATAGAAATGTGGCATGTTTACACAATGGAATATTATTTAGTGATTAAAGAAAACAACCGGAATACAAACAAACAAAAATCCTTGTCTAATAACAGCAAGCTCCTCTTCTGTAGAATAAAAACATTTATCATAGTGTTGTAAACATATTAACATGATTATGTGTTTAGAAAAGCACATGGTACTCAGAAGGACTTTCAGAAGGCATCCAGATCAAAGAAGTAGAACAGAGTGGAAAATCAGCAAGTTTTCATTTATTGCCCTATAACTGCCTCTGTTAGTGATACGACTGTGAGAAAATTTAGTTTCTTCTCTCAGCTTGTTTCTGCATGTATAAAATGAGAGAGAAGAGGCACTCTGAATAGTCCTGGTAGCTTTAGCATTTTCTAAACTATTACTGGCTTGGTTGTTCCGTCTCTATATAGTGGGGACTGAGGGTAGTTAAAGGTTTTGTCTGACTCTTTTCTTCTGATATCATGTGTCTCTTTGGACTAGATTGGAGGTAATTTCTCAGTAATATTTTTCTTTTTTAGTTTGAGCAATCAAATGTCTGTTAGTTACTGTTTCCAGCAACATCATGTCCAGGATATTTGCTTGTGTTTGTCTGTTGCTGAGATGTGACTGGAACAGGTACCTGGCCAACTTCATGCAAATGTGGAAGGAAGAGTGCAGGTGTTGAGTATTGTTCTCTTCCTACACTGGCAATTATTGTAGCAAATAAGAATTGCTTGCTCTATGGGTCAAGATGTACAGCTATTAAATTTGCGAGGTCTACTTATTGAAATCTTCTAGAATTCAAATGGTTAGTCATGTAATTGTTCCCTATTAAGAACTCTTATTTTCCTTTGCAGACTCTCTCCCAAGCATGCTCCAGATATTCCTGATGACAGCACCGATAACATCACTATCTTCACTAGAATCCTGGACCGACTTCTGGATGGCTATGATAACCGGCTGCGACCTGGGCTTGGAGGTCAGTTATTCTTTTAAAAGCCCTCCGCTAAGATATTGCCCCTTAAAAAAGTAATAAGGTGCCTTTTGTTGACCAAAGTACCTTGTCCCTTAGCGTACAGTTGAGTCTCTTCCCTCTGAGCATTTCATTGTAATCCTTCACTTCAGCAATACACCTATCATCTATCTTCGGACAATTTCATTAAGCAAGACAAATATATTATGCTATGGGCTATGTTTAATGGTAAGTTGGAAGGTGTATGTGTTTAATTCTCTGCATAGTTACATATTTTATGTTCGTTTATTGCTAAAAGGTTTGTTGTATACTTCCATAAACAAAGAATTTAGTTTATAAATAATACACATAATACTCATTTCTAATTTGTATTTCATATTCCAATTTTCTAATTATAACAAAAATGTTCTTAAAACACTCTCCCTTGATTTGGGATTCCACCTGGGCTTGAATATCACCATTCCTCTTTAACCTATAATCTGATAGTTACTCTTTTATAGTGTTGCGAGGGAAATAAAAACACAGGAGCTAATTGGATCTTTTTTGGGGAATTATTTAAGAAGGAGACACTGTGTGTGTGTGTACATGTATATGTTTGTTTGATTTTTAAGATTGATGTCTACCAAGTTACACATCTCAGAATTGCCATTTTCAGCTTATACTTAATAGGTAATGTATGCAAAAGTACTTTGAGACTATTGTCTTTGCTTCTTCCAACTTGTATCCAATAGTTTTAACAATTTATTAATTATGTTGCATAAACAATGACAGTGATAGCTACAAATACATTATTCCTGTACATTTCCAGAGGACATTTAAAAAGGTGTAGTATTTCTTTCCCTTCAGTTAACTAGCTAAATCACCTGCAAAGATTTTCTTATACATTTGAAAACCATATTGTTCATCTTGGTGAATACTTTTGCTCATAATTTACCATGTTTTTCTCCTGTGGACCATTTTTGTTTGACTTCTGTGTTCTTCTGATATGTTCACTCTATGTTTTAAACAATTGTTTCATAGAAGTCAATCATTTTAGATTTATCTTGTGTATTGCCTGGTTTGGCCTACCAAATAGTCATTTTCCAAAATACATATTTTGTGAGGAGTTATATTTAGAATCTAGATGTTTTTCTTGCTGTAACAATATCATTGCTTCTGTCTGTTTCAGTGAGCAGAGCTTAGAAAATGGTAAACACATATGTGTGCATACACACACATGTGCATAGACATGCCATAGACATACATATCTGTATATAGTTATAGTTACATGTATGTACAAGAGTATATATACAAATATGTGTATAATTATATATATATATATGTGTACATAAATGTAGATGTTTATGCATAGTGCATTCATATTAATAATCCTAATTCCAGCTCAGCATAGTAGTTTTCATTGTTAGATTTACTCAGTCTTTCATTATACCTTCAATCTATTTTTGGAATTACTACATACCTACCATAATACACTTTTACTAAAGAGATCAAAAGATATTTTCAAGTTTGTGTGATTTTCTTTTTTAGAATAAGTCTATATGACAACTGTGGGATACAAATAATAAACTGAGGTAGGACAATATTAGATGAAGAGATCTTATACATTAATTGTATTTGTCCTGCATTGGTGATTATGGGAAAGAGCAAAGTTGGTGACAGATTAGTTTATAGAGTTAGAGATGCAGGGTGTGGGGTAGGGGAAGAGGAGGACATCTTTTTGTTCTGGCTTATGTGAGTTGATGGCTAACACTGGAGGAGAGCCATTGCTTTTTATTTTGTTCTTTTGGAGTTGTTGAACAGGGAAAGTAGCATAAGGAGGAGGAAAGAACTATGTAGTGGATGGAAATAAGAGAAGGAAGTAGCACAAATATTGGGGGGGAGGTATTGGAGGAGAGAGTGAGACAAAGAATCAGAGAGAGTCCCAGACATCTGCAGCAGACTCTCTGCAAGTTTTCAGGCAAGCATTTGCAGGTTACTCATAGAAGACAACAACCTAAGGTCAGATGAAATCCAACAGAAAAACAGAGGAGCCACAGGGTTGAGAGTAACTTTTGTTTCTACTAACCACAGCAGAGAAATTATACCAGATAGACCATGAGGTAGTATTTTCAGAAGGATAACGCTTCAGTGAGACTTAATAACATTCCAAGACTAAAAGCTGATCTAATTATACATACCAAAGCTTAAACTTAAGCTTCAAAATAATAAAAAAGGTCAAACTGTTTCCACATAACTTAACATGATACCATAACAAATGTCAAGAATATCTGTGTTTAAAATATAAAACTAATAGACAATAAAGAAGTCTTCACTACAGGTAGTATGTAGTAAAAAATTATTGTGTAAGAAGAAAAAAAGAACACAATCAAAAACAGACAACAATTAGTACAAATTATGTAAGCATTTGTATCAGTGTCACTGACCAGAAAATTAGTAGATGGAGTGTGGTAAAATAGTTCTGATATTTGCATTGAATATATTCAAGTGTTAGCAGAAAGCATGAGCATGTTGAATAGAGCATCTGTCAATAAAGAAATTAATTTCTAGATACAGAAATAAAATATGAAATGGAAAATATGCTAGCAGGTGATTGGACATGAAAAATAGAATAATTATATTTGAGACATAGAAATATTAGCTACCAAAAATGAAGCAGTGGGGCATATGGTAAGAGTTTTGTTTATAAAAAACACAGTTATGAGAATGTTTTTATTTAACCCCAGGTGTGATGCTGCTTCAGTTAGGAAGACAGACGTAAACTATTAACTGTCTCAGGAGCTAGCAGGGGTGTGGCTTAGCCAGCTCAGCAAGTTGAAGTGGGAGGACTTGAGAGAGAGATAAAAAGCCAGAGCCCCAAGGAGAGAGGGGGCTCCAAAGAAGAAAAAGGTAAGGTTACAAAGAAGAAAGAGACGAGAGGAGGCTCTACAAAGAAGAAAGAGGTTCCTGCTCCCCTGAACTGCTGGTGGTTCTTCCTGCTGATCTTTTCTGGTTTACTGGACTTTTGTGATAATCTGAGTTTGGTATTGCCTCCAAAGAACCTGTCACCCCTAATCAGCAAGAAGTAGCTCAAAGAGACCTACATCCATCCCTTTCCCCTTTTATATTCTTTATCTCCCACCTAGTGTTGGGGGTTGGAAGGAACAAGGATTGTAAGGGATATAGAGATATTATGCATAGTAAAATAATTAGAAGGAATATTAAAACAAAATTAATAAAAGCCACCTTGCTACAAGGACAGGGGAAGATACTAAAAACAGACAAAGCAGAGCATCAATGTACTGTGGGATAGGCTCAAATATTCTAATCTAAGTATAATTGGATTTTCTGAAGAGGGCATAAAATGCATTTAAAGAAAAACTGTCAAAATACTCTGAATTAGAATTAAAATCTAATGTAATGAAAATGTCTTAACAAATTCTGAAGACAAGAAAATATGAAGAACATTTCACCAAGAGAAGTGACCAAATTGCTTGGAACCAGTGACAAGAAGAAAACCTTGAAAAGAAATAAAATTCTTTGTCACTACAAGCCCAAAGCCAAAGTTTGGCCAAGTGATTATGGACTGAAACCTCCAAACTTATGTGACAAAATAAATAGTACCTGTATTTATATCAATTAACCTCAGGTATTTATTAAAGTAACACAACGCTAACACAAGTCAGAGTGAGCCAACTTGAAAGAATTTGAAAGGGGACATGGGAGAAGATAGAGGTGGCGATGTAGGAGTGGGAGTGATATTGATGCAATGCTTATATATGAAGTTATTAAAATAATAATTTAGTAAGAAAAGGTAAAACCTAAAATGTCTAGCTAAGAGAAAAGCCGTTTAAAGTTAAAGGTATTAGATTAAAATTAAAATGAAGTGACAAGATGCACCTTGTTAACACAAATAAAAAAAGACTAGAGTTTTTATTTTAGTATAAGAAATACAGCTAAAGAACAAAGAATACTGATGTTATCAAAGGAGATTATTTAATAATGCTAATGGGATTCATTCATAAAGAAATATAATAATGTAAAACATTCATGGACTCATGTCACTTGTAGACAAATGTAAAACTGAGAAAGGAGAAAGAACTACAGTTACAAATTTCAACACTGCTTTTCAAATGAAACACAGAAAATAAGTAGAAGTAGCAGAAAATGAGCACACATTCACAGTTTGACTTAAATGGCATTCTAATCAACAGAAACATAATGATATTCTTCTTAGGCTTCCTGGTAATATTCACCAAGAGAGACCATATTCTGGTCTATAAAATGAAAAAAAAATGTTGATGTGATGATTTCATGCTTGTAATTCCAACACTTGGGAAGCTGATGCAAGAGGATAGTGAGTTCAAGGCCACCTTGGGGTACATTGTAACTTTGAAACTGCCCTAGGGGTACATGGTAAGCTTGCTAACAGCCTAGATACATACTGAAAATCTGTCTGTCTCTGTCTCTGTCTGTCTCTCTGTCTCTCTCTCTCTCTCTGTGTGCATGTGTGTGTGTGTGTGTGTGTGTGCGCATGTGTGCGCATGTGTGTGTTTATACACATATGCATGTGAAAGCCAGATGACAATCCCCAGGAAACATTCCTATCTCTTACTGGCCTGGAGCTCACTAGTTAGACTAGAATTGCTGGCCAGTGAGGCCCAGGGATCCCTGACTCTGTCTCCTCAGCATTGACATTACAAGTGTACCCCAATTGCACAATGATTTTTTTAATCTGGATTTTGTGGATTGAACTCAAGTCCTTGTACTTGGAAGACAAGTGTGTTCTTGACAAATCTATCTCCCTAGCCCCATGACCCTGTCTCTTTTAATCCACGTCGACTATCAAAATGGAAGAGAAATACACAATGCACAATGCTTGTTCTTTAGCTAAATGTACTAAATTAGAATTCAATGATATGAGTGTATTTGGATAACCTGTCACTAGATGGGAACTAAACAGCATACTTCTATATAACTGACCTATGAGTCAAAAAAGAACTAAAAGAAAAAATGTGAACAGTGTCCATGGAAAGAAATAAACATGACTTAAAGCAGTACTAAGAGGATGGCTGCATTAGAAAAAGAATCTAAAATCAATGTTTCAAGCCTTTATCTTTAGTAGAAAGAAAAAAATACCAAATCATTAACTATTACCAAATAACAAAAACATACAAAGTGGAATAAATTTTAAATATTTTCTTAGTTCTTTGAGAATTTTGCACAATGTGTTTTGATATTTACTTTCCTCGATAAACTCCTCCTAGATCCATCCTCCTTCCCAACCTACCCAACGTTGTGTGTTTCTTTCTATGAATATCACATCCAAATTGTGTATCCATATATTCTTGGATGTGTGGCCTTCTACTGGAGTATGGTCAACTTATCAGAGAGTACATCCTTAAGTAAATGTAACTCTGCCTCTTCAAGGAGCCATCAGTTTCCAACAGCTCCTCAGCTATGGGTGGAACTACATGCCCTACACCCCTCTTTGTACTGGGATTTGGTCTGGTTTGAGGTTACCCAGGTCTCGTGTATGCTGGCCCAAACACTGTGAATTTATATCTGCAGCTATTCTGCTGTATGCACAAGATGCTGTTTCATGCACCACATCTGTCTCTTACACACTTTATCTTTCCCCTTCCACAATGATTCTTGAATCTTAGGAAGAGGGGATATTATGTAGATGTTCCGTTTAGGGATGAACAATGAAAATAAAAGCTTCTCTGATGAGGGTTAATAGATATGTTGATTTAAGAGTAAAATGATACATTATTACAAACTGATTTAATACTATGTCCATTAGCAGAATAGTGCTAGCAGTTTCTTCCCTAGGGACTGTGACCTGTCTAGCCATATATTTCTTGCCCAGTAATGATACCAAGTATGGAATTCATTTTGTACAGTGGAACTTAAAAATCCAATCAGAACATGGTTGCTTTCTTCCATGACATTCCTATCACTATTTCACAGTGGGCATGTCTTTTCTATGCCAGTCATTTTTGTAGCTCACAGAGTTCACAGCTGGGTAAGAATGATGATTACTTCTTTCTAGTAGTGTATATAACACCTTGCAGTACTATCAATGCTACTCAGTAGTGATGAAGCTTTCAGTTGAGTACCAGCTAGGTTTTTCTATGTTCTATGTTTGAAGTATGTGGTGTCTTCAGCAATAGGGTCTTAGTGTCATGTTCAGTATGGTAACCACTAACAAAACCAAAAAAGCTAAGTCATTTTTGAAACTGGGCATCTTATTTGTTAACCTGCCATGCCTAGTGGGGGCACTATTCATCCATTATAATTGAGTGATTTGGGAGTATTTTTTAGTGTTTGTTTATTAATTCAAGTTACATCTCCATCATAGTGCCCTCTTTCCACCCCTCCTGGTTCCACTCCCCTCCTGCTCCTCCCTCTCCCACCCATCCCACTCCTCTGATGTGGAGTGTGCCTACATATCAGACCTTCTCAGTTCAACAGTCACATGAGGGCTACAAGGTTTGTCTTGAACTTGGGACCTACAGGGTAGCACCCCTAGGGCAAATTGACCTATCAATAATAGGTAACAAAGTCTATGTTCCTTGTTGGGGAAGGTCTAATAACATTGCTTCTGATAGGCTGATTTCAATGCTGAAATCTGGTTGCCGCCCTTTCTGAGGCATTTTCTTGATTGGTTAATAAAAGTCACTGATGGCCAATTAGCTGGGCAGAAAGAATATAGGAAGGTGGAACTTCCTGAGATTAGAACAGGAACCCTGTGCTTTACACAGAGGATTAGTTCTTTCTACCAGGAGACAAGGAAGCAAATAGATGTGTTTGAGAATGCTGGAATATAATCACAGGCACATGGCAGTTTGGGTTTAGGTGGTCCAGGTTAAGTTAGAGTAGCCAATTGAGAATCTTCCCTGCTAAGGGTTGAAACATGAAAAGGTCTTGATGTATTTAATTATTGGGGAAAGGACCACAGCAGCTTATAGGCCATCAGTCTAAGCAATCCAGGGCCATCAGACTCCCGGACTCCCATCGAACTCTGGTGAATCTCCTAATATAACAATTTATATTACTTAACAGAGTTTAGGTTACAGATGGTGTAGAACACCCTTGGACTGGGGCTATTTCCCCAGGATAAGTTGAGGCAGGCCAGACCAATTAGCTTATATCCTGCCAGGCCGCCCACTGCTCTGCCAAGCTGCTAGCTGCTCCGCCGGCCTAATCATACAGTTTATACTTATTAATAAATACAATTGATAATTAAATTGCAGTTTCAGTTCCTTATCCTTTTGGTGTGTTGGTTGTAGGATAGTTATACTGTACTATATGGCTAAAATCCAATTATAAGTGAGTAGATGCCATGTGCATCTTTCTGAGTCTGGGTTAGCTCACTCAGGATGAGCTTTTCTACTTCCATCCATTTGGCTGTGGATTGTATGATTTCCTTGTTTCTGATAGCTGAGTAGTATTCCATTGTGTAAATGTATCAATTTTTTTAAATCCATTCATCAGTTGAGGGACATCTGGGTTGTTTCCAGTTTCCAGCAATTACAAATAAGGCCGCTATAAACATAGATGAGAATATGTCCTTGTGGTTTGGTGAGAAATTTTGGTGTTTCAGTTTTTCAGTTATTTGTGTAGGCTGAATATTAGCTCCCTATCTGAGGTTTAGGTATCAGAGATTTTCTCCTGTTTTCTATTCTGCTTATTTTTATGTACAAAAGTGTTTACCCTAGGGTTTTCCTAGTAATTTTGTACTTTCAACTCATACTTGAAAGTCCTTAAATCCTTAAGGATTTGAGTTCCATTTTGTAACTACTGATAAATATTGATCCAATTTCATTTCTGGTATTCAATTTTCCTAGTATGATTTAATGAAAATAAATCTCTGTTCACAGAACTTGTATTTAAAATCTCTTGACTATAGTTGTTTATTACAGCATCTTGTCTTTTGCCTCGTGTGTCTATTTTATGTCACTGACTTTTCTTTTTACAGTGATTTTATGCTGTTTTTGTTACCATAGCTTTGTAGTATGCCTGGATTCTGGTAGTACAATATATCTTGCTTTGCTCATTTTACATGGAATTGCTTGCACACTTTCTGGGATGTCATTTGGATTTTAGGATTATTCTAGTTCTTTCAAACACTTAATTGGCATTTTCATAAGGTGTGCATTGAACTTGGAGACAATTTTAGGTGTATGGATATCTTACTGATTCTTTCAATCTATAAAAATGGGATGACTTCTACCTTTTGTATACTCTTCAATTTCTTTCATCTTTTTTTTTGCTAGTTTTTACTGCAGTGATCTTTTGCCTCTGGTTGTATTTATCGATATTTAAATTTTGTAGCTATCACAAGTGAGATTGCTCTGTTACTTGTTTATTCACTTCTAAGTCACTGTTGTCATATGGCAGTTCTGTACATGTCATGCTGACTATAGTGGGATTTGTTTATTCTACTTGTAAGTATTGACAATTTGACTTCTACTTTTCAAATTTGGATTCTCTTTATTTCTTTTTCTTTTGTAATTACTCTACCAAAGAGTTCCTGTGGTATATTGAATAAAATTGATGGAAGTAGCCATTTTAATTTATTCCAAACCTTAAGGAGAAAGCTTTTGGCTTCTCCTTATTCATCAGTATAGCAACAGCAGGCCTTTTTAAAAATACAATCTTATTATGTTGAAAACCTTTCCTACTATACATAATTTGTTCAGAGATTTTAAATATAGGTGATGGTGAATTTTTTTCAAATGCATTTTCTGCATCTATTAAGATATTTGATTTTTAGGTAATTAAAAAGTCACTGTGTGACCCTGTCAGTCCTGGAACTCACTATAGAGTTCAGAGTGGTCTTGAACTCGTGGAGGTCTACCTACATTTTATAATTTATTTTTTATTTCTTCAAGTTACATCTCAATCACAATCCCCTCCCTACTCCCCCCTCTAGTCCAACCCTCCCACCCTCTTCCCCCTCAACCCCCCATCCTCTTCCTTTTTTTTTAAGTTCAAGGTATATCTTTTCTTATGTGCTAGGATTAAAGGGGTATGCCATTATGCCTGGCCAGTCTTTTAAGCCATTTTTTTCTAGACCCAATAAGCTATTATGTTGTTGTCTGCAAAACCACATCACCCTGCTACTATAACCTAAAGTCTCTCTTTATGTCTTTTTAATAAGGGTAGTATACAAAACCAAATCTATCTGGAAGAAGAATTAGAGTACATCTGTGACTCTGAGTTGTCTCTATAGCAAATGTAGCTTTTATTGAAGGTGTTTACTGGGGAATTAGAGAAATAATTGAAATCCCTTTGAGACATATTATTCTCTAACTTCTAAAATTCATTTTCTTTATAATATTGAAAAAAATCTTCTTGAAACTAGCTTCTGGAAATTATAATACAGTGTCTCTGGAGAGACTAGATTAGAATCCTGGGATGTTTCTAGGAGTTCAGCTCATTGATTCTTTTTTCCCCCATTAATTAGCTGTTCTTGAAAATTGTAGCTCCACTACTGTTACTGGTTTCCTAGTCTCACTGAAATTTCTTTGATATAAGAAAGTTACAACACTTTCATAAAGGATCCAAGTATTCATAGATGTGTATGATGTTTAAGGAAAATATTTTCTATTGACATATTATACTCTTGAATTTATTTGATGGATGAGTGATTGTCATGCAAAAGGATAGATGCTCACTATTAGTAGTGAATATGATTCTCTCATTGGTTAAAGGGATTTTCTTGGTTGTTTTTTTAAATGTTTATTTATTACTTCAAGTTAAATCTCCCTCACAGCCTCCTCCCTCCACCCTTCTCGGTCACACCCTCCCACCCACTACCCCTTCTACCACCTATCCTACTCCTTTGGAGTGGTGTGTCCCTACATATCAGCTCCCACCCCCCTTGGTTCTTCAGTCATATGAAGGCTAAGAACTTCCTCTTGCACTGGGGACCTACATGGCAACTCCTCTAGGGCAAAGTGTTCCACTAAAAGATAACAGGGTCTATATTCCTGTTCCTTTAAGGATTAGCTTTATTCAATGAATTATGCAACATGGAACCTAGAAAAAACACACTCCTTTGTCACTTAATTTTGACTGTAAATATCATTGCTAGGAGCAAAGGACTAAAGAAATGGAATATCAAGAATCAAAGGCATATGGTAGTGTATTACAGCAAACTTGTTTAATATGTATTTCATCAATTGCCCTTTGGGGGCCAAACAGTTTCTCCTCTTCCCTAAAGACAGTACTGAACTGAGAAAATATTCAAGAACTGGGGAAGATTCCTCACTCGGTAAAATGTTTGCTGTTCAAGCACAAGGAACTCAGTTTAATCCCTCAGAACCTAGTTATAAATCTAGGCATACAGTATGTGTGTGTGTGTAATCACAGTACTGGTGGTCCAGAGACAAGAAAATCCTTGGGGCCACCAGCCAGGTCTAGCTGAATTGGCAAATGTGAGGTTCATTTAGTGCCCTGTCTGAAAATAATGTGAAAAGCAACAGAGGAAATGACCTGACCTGATCTTGACTTCTGGTCTCCTCATTCAAGTGTTTCTCTCTCTCTCTCTCTCTCTCTCTCTCTCTCTCTCTCTCTCTCTCT
>CAJQZJ010000072.1:437257-451916 GCA_907164525.1 Lophiomys imhausi
CATTTCCAGAAACTTCAAATGTTTAATTAAAAATAAATATACATTTAAACTAAGAAGAGGTTTGTAGTGCCACTACTGCTCTTGTGCCAAAAATAGAATTTGAATACTTTTTCATAGATTTCATTAGGTTGTGCATACAGACGATTATGCCATGTGAAAAGAAAATTTCAATGCTTCCTATGAACAATTTCCCTCTTTATTGTTTTCTTTTACTGTCTAGATTTCAAGCAGTATGGTAAATAGTAGAGAAACAAGTTCAGACACCATATTCTTGTTGCTGATCTTATGGAAAAAAACTTTCAGTCTTCTACCTCTTCTACCTTTAACATGGTATTCAGAGGAGGTATTTCCTAGTTTCAGTTTTTCAATTTCATAATATCTCATGATCTTGTTTTTCTTTATCCCAAAGAAATTTGTATTTTGTTTGTCTTTGAGGCAGGGTTTCTCTGTGTACTCCTGACTGTCCTAGAACTCACTATGTAGACCAGACTGACCTCAAACCCACAGACCTCTGCCTGTCTTTGACTCCGGAGTTCTAGGGTTAAAGGTGTGCACCGCTGTACCCAATTTCTATTACATTTTTCAAGGATTGATTTTCTCTCCTTCCTCAGTTGATTCTTTGGGTATCTCAACATCTTCTATACGAATATCTGTCTAAAAACTAGAACTTGTGTGACTGCTAAGAGATAATTTACAATGTCAAATCATGTCTAAAATAAGCCAACACCACTGTGTCTCATTTCCAGTTCCAGAATGTTTCAAGGATCACATCAAGGAAATTTCCACATTTTTTTCTTTTGTTTTATTTTTGTGAGACAGGGTTTTTCTGCACAGCCCTGGCTGTCTTGACACTTGCTCTGTAGACCAGGCTGGTCTCAAATTCAGAGATCCACCTGCTTCTGCCTCTCACGTGTCAGGATTAAAGGGCTGTGCCACCAGGCCTGGCTGCAATCTTCTTTTCTATTTTTTAGCCTTCTGAAAGGTTTTAATGGGAAAGTGATAATTTTTCAAATTCATTCTTTTATGTTGTTTATATATTATTTTTCTTGTTAGTATGTTTATGAGCTAAAGCACATTGGTTGGTTTCGAACATTTAAGACAATCTTCTTTTTCATGATAAATAATTGTATAATATACTTATGATAAGTTTGATATGTGACAATGTAAGTCCTTCAGCTTTGTTCTTAGTTTTCAAGATTGTTTAGTTATAAATAGTCCCTCATAATTTTAGATCCATTTTAGGATCATCTTATTATTTCCAGAAAAAGTGTCTACACTTTTTCATTGGATGTATAGGCCATACTGGGAAATTTTGTTTCTATCTTTCTATAATTCATTAATATGCAACATTCGTATATATATTTTGTTCTTCAACTTATTTCAATACTATTTTGGCATTATCAGTTTAGACAGGGTTGGTTATTTTTCTTGAAATTTGATTGTAATGAATTATTTTCATTTTATGGCCATTTGGAAATTTTCTGTTTGTCATTTTCTTTTAGAGTCTTTAAATACAGAGTCACACAATCTTCAATTAGAGTATGTCTTGAGAGCAGTTCTGCTTTCTAAATTTCATAGACTTTCATATTTGCTTGTAAACCTTGGCCCAATTTCTATCTCTTCCTCTATCTGATGATCTTTCAATAAATTTTAAGTTCAATTCTTTCATTTTGCAGTTAAAAACTGCAGTGTCCATGCATTTATTTATTTATTCTTCTATCAAACAATACATCCTGACTATAACCTCTCTTCCCTCCACTTCTTCTATTCTTCACCTACCCGTCTCCCCAGATCCACTTCTCCATTTCCCTTCAGAAAAGAGCTGGCCTCCCAGGTCAACTAAACATAGCATAACAAAAATGCAATAGGACTAGACACAAACACTCTTATGAGGCAACCTAGTAGGAGAAAAAGGATCCTAAGTGCAGGCAAAAGAGTAAACAATACCCCTATTTCCACTGTTAGAAGTCCATCAACAACAACAAAGCCTAAGCTAAACAACCACACCATATGCAGAAGACCTAGGCCAGACCCACATCAGATCCATGATTGCTGCTTCAGTCTCTGTGAGCCCCTATGAGCCCTGCTTAGTTGATTCCATGGCCCAATCCACTATCTTTTTGCTACATCTGTTATCTTAGTATGGAATAGCTAGCTGGTCTGAAAGTTAAGTGTTGCATTTGCTGTTTCTGTCACCAAGGAGTGTGCTCTTAAGAGATGACTTGATAAACACAATCAGCTCATGTCTCTGCCATTCTGTACATTACAGGATCATTCCACTTGAGGTGTTTAATAAATCCAGATACCAGTATCAGTGAGCTAGTAAGTGAGGCACAGAATGTTAACTCCTGAAGGAACTTCCAACTTTTCTAAAGTAACTTCCCTTCTAGAAGGACAATAGCTACCTACTTATTTACCATTTCTGAGAGTTAGCTATTCAGCTTCTTCATGAATAAATCTACCAAAAAAAGACAATGTTCCCACTTTAATAACCATTCTTAAAACATTCTGCATGCAGTTGGTCATGATTATGAAGGATTTGATTCATTTTATTGCACTTGAAAAGTACTCCCCATCATAAGATGAACCTCTGGAAGTTCTGTTTTCTGTGTCTTCAAGTATATTTATATCATGGTTTCAAGGTCTTTCAGAATCCTGAGCACTGTTCCTCTCCACCAATATTCTCAAATTGTGTTCTACTGAAGCTGATGTGATTTTATTTAAAAAATAGATTTTATTCTGTCAAATATTTGGGTAACTCAACAAAGTAAGGTTGCGCCCCGGGGAGCCCGGCGGGCCCTGGCGCGCCCCGCGCCCTCCTCCCTTTCCCCCCCCCCACCCGTCCGCGGCGGCGCGGAGCGGCTGCCAGGGGGGTCCGCGGGGTCGGGGGCGGTCGGGGAGAGGCGGTCCCGCGCGCCCCGCGCGCGAGGGCCTCCCCTCTCTCCTCCCCCCATCCCGCTCCCCCGGGCCGCCGTCTCCCGCGGGCGGTCTTCGGGGGGGGGGGGCGGTCGGGTCGGGGACCACGCCGGTCTTCCCCCGCCGGGTCCGCCCCCCGGGCTGCGGTTTTTCCCGCGCGGCGCCTCGCCTCGCCCGGCGCCTAGCAGCCGACTTAGAACTGGTGCGGACCAGGGGAATCTGACTGTTTAATTAAAACAAAGCATCGCGAAGGCCCGCGGCGGGTGTTGACGCGATGTGATTTCTGCCCAGTGCTCTGAATGTCAAAGTGAAGGTTGATATTTAATGCAACAAAAATATAGATTGATTATTTCTAATCAGTGAGTTCTTATACAACACTGAATACAGTATATGTGGCAGGAGTGAATAAAGTAATTTATGCTATATGGATTTCATCACAATGCATCTAAAAAAGTATCATCTCTGTAGTCATTCCATGGTTTTATCTCCAACAACCACTACCAAATGGTTTGGAGTGGTATATGATTCAGCACTCCTTTCATATTTGTTCTAGCACAAAGTTTGGTTTGTTACTTTTAATTTGCTCTTTTGCTGTTTTAAATCTTTGAGTTTCAACTCTAACACAATTATCAGTAGGAGGACAGTGAACTTTAGCTACAACTGAAGGGGCCTGACTATGTGCTTCTGGAACTGGATCAATTTGAAGAAGATTCCCAGTGTGGAGCAGGACAGTATGTTCAACAGATATGAGGGGATAATAGTCTTGACACATTCCAGAGAACAACAACAACAACAACAACAACAACAACAAAAATACAATCTGTGAAGTGGGAGTGCAGTGAGGTTCAAAATGGCTAGAGTGTATTTGATATGGAAGGCTTCATATATGCTTAGGTTTCTTTCAAAATAGGTTATAAAGCCATCACAGAGGTTTCAACTGGATTAATGATAAGACCTTATAGACTGATGGAATAAAACATCACTCTGGAGAATGAATAGCTTGACAGTCTTAATTCTTTATTTAATGGAACAGTTATTTATTGATCTCTTTTGTTGGGTTGTTAGTAGACACTAATGACTAATAAATGATTCTTGCTGTTGAGATTCTGAATATAGTGGATCAAACAAAAACTGAACAATAAAGTTTTACACTTATATTATATATATATATATATATACATATACATATATATATATAGTATAATGCAGGCAAATAGAAGAGATATGGTTGTGAGAGCAAAGACAATATGGCTTTATTTCTGGAATACTTCAAAGCGGAAAAATGTGTGTGCTAGAGAAAAGTAATTATTTTATACAAAGAAAGGTATCTCAGATAGAGCGATGATACAAAAGCCAAGACATACAAAATATTATTCATGTACTCACTGAAAACAAGAGTAGCTCCAATGGACTCCTCTTACGGGCCTCAGTTATGAGCAGTCATCCTCTTCTTGGGGTACATGACTTACTTTATTAGGTAGATTTGACATTGTACTCCATCTTCTTCATTGTCATGTATCCATATGCCCTTGATTTGCAACCCACCATCAATGTTCAGATATATTAATATTACTCCATTTGGCATACGAACAAAAAATTCATTTTTAACTTACCCTACCAATAATTGTCATGGGAATTTCTGATTCTTTCTACAAATAAGTTTTCTGTATATACTTCTTTTTAAAAGATCAAAGACTTACTACTACTACCAATTTATTAGTGATGCAACACCTTCTTCCTAATACTCTTCTGTAAACCATGTCTTTTATTGGAAATAATTACTAAGGAGAAAGAAAGAGCTGTCAGCCATTGTTAAAGTAGGGATGGATCTAGATAACTGGGATATATTCAAAGTTAAGACTGAAAAAATTTAATTATACTTCCAAATTTAGCACAACATTATTATATAGCCTGAAATAGGTGCCTTGGCTTTTTTCACACCAATTTATGCATTCATCACATGAGAAAAATATTTTTTAAAGAGTAGCAACACTAAGGAATAAAACTTAGAGTTCTCTTTCATGTCCTGTTATAATTTAGAATCCCCAAATGGTCAACAACCTCTCTGAAAACATGAAGGGAAGAAATAGCAAAAATTGCTCAAGACATACCCAGACTGAAGTTTCTGAGTATAAGGACATTGTTCTTAAGCTCCTTTCTTAGTTTGGGTTACTATTGCTATGATAAAATACAATAACCAAAAGCAAGTTGGGGAGGAAAAGGCTTATTTGGCTGACAGTCCATAGTCTATTGCTGTAGGAAGTCAGGGCAGGAACTCAAACAGGAAGGGAACCTGGAGAAAGGAGTTGGTATACAGGCCCTGGAAGGATGCTGCTTACTGGCTTATTCCCCATGGCTTCATCAGTCTGCTTTCTTATAAAATCCAGGATCATCAACCCAAGGATGGCACCACCTTACAATAGGATTGTACCTATCTCATCAATGACTAACAGAAAACACCCTATAGGCTTGCCTACAACCTAATAGTATGGAGGCATTTTCTCAACTGTGGTTCCCTCCTATCATTGAACTTTAGCGTGTGTTAGGAATGCCAAGAAACCAAATAATCCAATCAAAAAAAAAAAAAACGGGGAATAGAGCTAAACAGAGAAGTCACAAAGGAGGAATCCCTAATGGCTGAGAGACTTGAAGAAATGCTCAGCATCCTTAATCATCAGAGGAATGCAACTCAAGACGACTCTGAGATTCCATCTCACACCTGTCAAAATGGCTAAAATAAAAAACCTCAAATGACAGCACATGCTGGTGAGGTTGTGGAGAAAGGGGAAAACTCCTCCATTGCTGGTGGGAGTGCAGGCCTATGCAACCACTATGGAAATCAGTCTGACAATATCTTAGAAAACTTGGAATAGCTCTACCTGAAGATCCAGCCATACCACTTCTGGGTATACATCCAAATGATTCCTCACCAAACCACAAGACATTTCCTTATTTATGTTCATAGCAGCCTTAATGGTGATAGCTAGAAACTGGAAACAACCCAGATGTCCCTCAACTGAGGAATGGATAAAAAAAACTGTGGTACATCTACACAATGGAATACCACTCAGCCATCAGAAACAAAGAAATCATGCAATTTTCAGCCAAATGGATGGAACTAGAGAAGCTCATTCTGAATGAGCTAACCCAGACTCAGAAGGATGCACATGGCATCTATTCACTTATAATCAGATTTTAGCCATATAGTACAGGATAACTATACTACAACCAATGCACCAAAGGGAACTGGAACATAGATTTTGCTTCCTGTCATTGAGATACTTTGCCCTAGTGGTGCTGTCTTGTAGGCCCCCAGTGTTTGAGGAGGCTCTTGGCCCTCATATGACTGCTGAACTGGTGCAGGGGACTGATACGTAGGGACACTCCACTCCAGAGGAGTGGGTAATGGGTGTGAGAGTGGGACTGGGAAGGGTGGAAAGAGGGCACTGTGATGGAGATGTAACCTGAAGTAATAAATAAACATAAAAAACTAGCCAGCACAGCTCCTCAAATGAGATATATGGGCATAGTCAGAGTTAATATTTTTGTTAAACTCTGATGAGGCTTCTCAGTTATATTTTGTCATGTTCAATTGTCTTATATTCTTCCACTTAGAATCTCTTGGTTTTACACATATATGGATGGTCAAAAGTCTGGAAGTCATCAAGAAAATAGATACAGCAAATGCTCATGAGGATGTAATGAAAAGGAACCCATATACATTTGTTGTGGGAATGTCAACTAGTGCAGCCACTATGCAAATCAGTATTTGGGTTCCACAAGAAAATAAGAATAAAAATACTGTGTGTTCAAGCTACACCACTCCTATGCATACACCTCTTAAAATTGAAGTCATCTTACTATAAAGATACTTGGACACATTTATTCCTGAAGCATTTATAATAGCCCAGAGATAAAGCCAACCTAAATGCCCATGAATGAGTTTTTAAAATGTGGTATATTCTATTTCCCCTTCCCAGGGAAATCCATGCATTTCCCCTAGACTTCTCTTTAACTTCTTTGGGTCTCTGAATTGTAGTGTGATTATCTTTTATTTTATAGATCTTATCCACTTAAAATGAGTACATATCATGTTTCTCTTTCTGGGTCTGGGTTTCCTCACACGGGATGATTTTTTCTAGTTTCATCCATTTGGCTACAAATTTCATGATGTCATTTTTTCTAATAGCTGAATAATTCTCCATTGTGTAAATATACCACTATTTCTTTGTTCATTCTTTGATTGAGGGACATCTATGTGGTTTTGGCTATTATGAAGAAAGCTGCTATGAACATAGTTGAGCAAATGTCTCTGTGGTAGGATTAGCTGACTTTTGGGTACATGCCCATGAGTGGTATAGCTGGATCTTAAGGTAGATCTATTCCAAATTTGGGGGGAAGGTACTTTCATATCGATTTCCATATTGGCTGTATAAGTTTGTAGTCTCATCACCAATGGAGGAATGTTCCCCTTGCTCTATGTGGTTGCCAACATAGGCTCCCATTTGTCTTACTGATATTAGCCATTCTGACAGGTGTGTGATGAAATCCTGAAGTACTTTTACATTTCCCCCATGGCCAAGGATGTTGAACATTAATATTAATATTTCTCAGCAATTTGAGATTACTGAGAATTCTCTGTTTAGATTTGTACCTCATTTTAAAATTAGATTGTTTGGTTTTTGGTGTCTAGTTTCCTGCATTCTTTATATATTTTGGAAGTTAGCCCTCTATCAGATGTAGAGTTGGTGAAAATCTTTTCCCATTTTATAGGCTGCCGTTTTGTCCTATTGACAGTGTCCTTTGCCTTTCAGATTTTCAGTTTCATGATGTCCCATTTATTGTCAATCTTAGTGCCTGTGTTATCTGCATTCCTTTCAAGAAAATTTCTCCAGTCCCAATATGTTCAAGGCTATATCCTGCTTTCTCTTCTACCAGGTTCAGTGTGTCTGGCTTTATATTGAGGTCTTTGATCCATTTGGACTTGAGTTTTGTAAAGGGTGATGGATATGGATCTTTTTTGCATTCTTCTACATGCAAACACCCAGTTAGATCAGCACCATTTGTTGAAGATGTTTTCTTTTTTTTCCCCAATGTGTCGTTTCTGGCTTTTTTGTTTGTTTGTTTGTTTGTTTATATAAAAACATCAGGTGTCTATTGGTGTGTGAATTTATGTCTGGATCTTCAATTTGATTCTATTGATCAACCTATGTGTTTTTATGCAAATACATTGTGGTTTTTATTAGTATAGCTCTATAGTAAAGCTTGAATTTAAAGATAACAATAGCTCTGTATGTTGTTTTATAGTAAAGGATTTTTTTTAAAGCTATCCTGGGGTTTTTGTTTTTCCATAAAATATTTTCTTAGATTTTATTTGTTTATTCATTATGTATACAGTGCTCTGTCTGCATGTATGCCTGCAGGCCAGAAGAGGGCACCAGATATCATAATAGATGGTTGTGAGCCACCATGTGGTTACTGGGAATTGAACTCAGGACCTCTGGAAGAGCAGCCAGTGCTCTTAACCCCTGAGCCATCTCTCCAGCCCTCCCTATAAATTTGAGTATTGTCTTTTCAAGGTCTGTAAAGAATTGTGTTGGAATTTTGATGGGGATTGTGTTGAATCTGTAGATTGCTTTTGGTAGGCTGGCCATTTTTACTATGTTAATTCTATACATTCGTGAACATGGAGATATTTTCATCTTCTGATATCTTCTTCACTTTTTTTCTTCAAAGACTTGAAGTTTTGTCCTTTCAGTAATTCACTTGCTTGGTTAGGGTTACTCCCAGGTGATTTTATGTTGTTTGTGACTATTGTGAAGGGTGTTGTTTCCCTGGGTGGGTGGGATGCAGGTGCGGATGGGAACAGTATGGATGGGGTGTGATCAGGTGGGGAAGAAAGGGATGGAGGGAGAGCATATTGGGGGAGACAACTGGAATAGGTGGGCATTTAGGGGGCAATATGGAAACTTACTGCAGTGGAAACTACCTGGAACCTATAAGGATGACTCTAGGAGGACTCCTAGTAATGGAGTATTTGGATCCTGAACCAGCCATCTTCTGCAACCAGTGGTGGGACTGAGACACCAACCCAGGTACAAAATCTATGACCTCATAACATGTCCTACCTGCAAGATGCCCTGGGGCAATGGTGGCTCAGACCCTGTGGGAGTGGCCAACCAATGACTGGTCTAAAATGAGGCCCACCCACAAGTAAGACCCCAGGCCAGACATGATCCAAAAGCTGACGCTGGGTGGCTCAAAAACCTAGGTCAGAACCAAATACAACAGACATCAGCAACAACAATAACAAGAAGTCCATTAAATGATTCTTAATGATATTATGCTCATAGGATCAGTACCTAGCCCAATCAGAGTCATCAGAGAAGCTTTATCCAGCAGCTGCTGGGAGCAGATATAGGGACCCACAGCCAAATACTAGGCAGAGCTCAGGGAACTTGGCAGGAGGAGGGAGTGAGGATGGTAGGATACAGAGGGATTGAGGATATCAGAAGAACATGGTCCACAGAAGCAACTAAGCAGGGCTTGTAGAGTCTCACAGAGACTTAAGTGGCAATGACAGAGTCTGCATGGGTCTACACCAGGCCCTCTGTATACATGCTGTATTTCTTCAGCGCAGAGTTTTTGTTGGACTCCTAACAATGGGAATAGGAGTTTCTCTGACTCTTCTTGCCTGTCCATGGTACCTTTTCCCTCCTACTGGGTTGCCTCATCCAGCCTTGATATGAGGGTATATGCCTAGTCTTATTGTATCTTGTTATGATAAGTTCTGTTGATATTCCTAGGAGGCCTGCCCTTTTCTGAAGGAAAATGGAGAAGCGGTGGATTTGGGGGAGAGGGGTGCTGTGTGTGGGGTACTGGGAGAAGTGGAGGGTGTGGTTGAGATGTATCCTATGAGAGAAGAATAAATAAGTAAAATAATATTTTAAAGGATTTGTTATATATATGTGTGTGTGTGTGTGTGTGTGTTTGTGTGTGTGTGTGTTATAATCTAGATCAGTAGCAGAGTATTTGCCAGGTATGCATAAGGCCCTATAGTCAATCTCCAGTATCTCCAACAATAACAACAATGAAGTTAGAAAATGTGGTATATACACACACAATATAGTTTTATGCAGTCATAAAGAAGAATAAAAGTATGTCATTTCATAAGAAACAGGTGAAACTGCAGGTTTTATGTTAAATGAAATAAGCAAACACAGAGAGTGTTTAGTATGGCATTTTCTGTCATTGGCAACATACAGAGTTATAATATACATGTCTATAAACCATCCAAATAGAAAGGATACTGTTCAAGTGTAGTAGAGTGACTAATAGGAGAATGTAGAGACAACAAGGAAAGGTCATGGGTGGTGAATATAAATAATGTACACAATTATGTTTATGTATAATCTATAGCAACTAGAATAACATTAAAAATTGTTACTAGGAAATGTTACTAGAGTTGACTCAACAGTAAGTATGTTTACCACTCCTGCAGAGGACCTAGATTTGGTTCCCTGAACCCACACCAAGATGTTCACAACCTCTTTTAACTCGAGTTCCAAAGACTCCAACACCCCCTGGCCTCTGCAGGTGACTGCATACATGTAGTACATATAAACTCATGTAGACACATTGGCATACATGTGAAAAAGAAATAAACATTGTTGGAAAGCATTACTAAAGAAATAAAACCAGAAGACTTCAGAATCTCCCCTGTTGTCCAAGCTACTATGTAGTCCAGTACAATGGTGTTGAGATTTTGTTTCTGAAATAAATACCTCTATCTAAAGACTAGGTGTTAACATTGTTCTATGGGCAATATCCTTTGTTCCTTTTCCACAGGAGGGCACTTTTAAGCAAGATCTGTATCCTACCAGTTTCTCTCTTGCTTTCCAATGCTTAACAGAGCTTTACTCATAAAAGAGATTTAAGAAAACTGGATTGGAAATAAGTGATATGCTCTCCGTTAGTTTATTGCACAGGAGATGCTTTGTGTCTGCTCTTTCTTATTACTTTGAGAGTGCATAAATTTCTGGTATAGAACTCTCTTTTTTATGATTCTATAGTATTACATTTCTTGTTCCTGACTCCCTGCTCTTTTCTATCTTGGGAAGCTTATTATTTCACTGTGTGAAACATAGACTGGCACAAGTGTTAGCTCATCTGGCAGCAGGGGCACCTGCTTTTCCTGATTTTGATGACTAGCTGTTAACCATGCTCAGCTTCCTTCTTGAGCTCTTGCTGCCCCAATTTTATCTCCCATTGCTTTTATTCTTTCACTTGTTTATGTTGTTGTCTCACCCTTGGCTATCATTCTTTGGTACTGTCACATCCCCCCCCCCCGCCCCTATGTTGGTCATTCATCTCTCTTTGTTTATTTTGAGAACTTTACCATTCACCTTAGGGGATGCACAATGGTTTGAAAAAGTTCAACAATGGCCTTTTTAATTAAAAGCTGTGTCTTCAGCCTAGGAAGGACTTTTTACTCTTCAAAATGATATAATTTCTTTAAGAACAAATATAATATCATTTCCATCATGAACTAGGAAATCTTACTTTTCAACTTTATCTCATTGTAGCTGAATGATGTTAAATAAGACATCTGACCTGTCTTGAATTTTAATATCCTTCCTCATACTACAAAAGTGGGCATAGTCATTGTACCTTTTAGCTGCTTACAAAATTCAATTGTATTTTCTACTACAATTTACTAAAAAATACTGTTAGCATTATTTTAATATCAACAAATTCCCCTAGTTTCTACCACCTCTATGTTTTACCAGTTTTGTCTGGGTAACTATTTAGACCCAAATTCTTCCATGAACTTTGGCTTCCTAGAATGACATTTCCTCAGTGAGGCCAATTCTAATAACTGATTCTCCTTAAAAACTTTATCCTGTTTGGACCCTGTAAAACAGGGAGAGATGTTAGACCCTATTGTTAAAGTCAAAGTCTGGCATTACCAGAAAGCTCCTGAGCTGGATGCTAAATGACAGACTATCTTTTCTCAGCGGGGTTCCTTGTTCTGCCTGATCTGTGGAATCCCAAACCCCACACATTTGTCTGAGGATTGTCACATAGCCCTCAGGGAAGTTACAGGACTGGCTCTTTCTCCCAATAAGAGACCTGCCCAGTGATCACCTGGGATTCTGGGAATAACCTCCCCATGCTAATGAGATCACTTGGTGCTTTGGCTTTCAGTCAATGACCTTTTGTCCTTGCCTCTAACCATACCTGCAGTTCTTCCCTTACCCCACCTGCCCATGGGATAATTAGGTATTGCATTCCACTAAATGTCAATTAAGTATCACAGGCACTCTTAGACCCAGTGAATCAAATACATTCACCTCCACAACCCCTTCTCACTGCTCAAGGTTTATAATGTTCCTGATTCCTGAAATAAACTCTTTTTCTCCATTCCTCTACCATGACTGTCTGAGACACAGCTGTTTATTTTGGGCTTGGGAAGAAAGCTTCTTCCATGAAGAACTCACTGCTGCTGCTGCTGCTTCTACTGCACCTGCCTTGCCTAGCCAGGCTAGCACGAGATTCAAGATCCCACCTCAGTGCCAACAAGGCTGCCTAGCCAGGCTCAAGTCTCGATCACCAATGTTGGTTACCTCAGTGGCTGCCTCTGAAGCTCAACACGAGGTGTTGTGCTTCTGCTACCTCTCCTGCACCAGCCACCACAGTTCATCTGTAGTGGGTGGTTACTGGCTGTTCACAAAATAGCTACAGAATTCACCTGGCTGCTTGGCTTGTCTCAGGAGTTCTGAGAACTCCTGGTAGCAGCCTGGCCTGACACCAGCAGCTCAACTAAAAGAGTTTTAACCTTTCGCAACATGACAGAGAGGAAGAGAGTTACCCCAACCCTCCTGTGTAGTTATCATAAGAGCTGTGACACTTGGCCTTGAAAATAACTTTTCTCCTATCTTTCTGGCCTGAACAGGCATCCTCAGACTCTGGATCTTGGTCCTTATTTCACCCTGTTCTGCTGGAAACCAACTGAGGTTGTGCATTCCAGTGGAGGAGCATGCACTTCTGGCTTAATACCAGACAAGGTCCAAATTCCCTGCTGGATGCAGAATGAAAATCATATTCCCCATTATACCTTTGGATTTTAATAAGCTATTTGTTTTTTGTTTTTGTTTTCATTTTCCTCTAGTTGAATATGAACAGAAAATAATGATTTTTGAGTATTTGGCTGACTGGTAAATTACCAAGTACTACCTAACTCATAGAAAGTTCTTAGTATTTGTTAAAGAAATGAATTTCTTACAGATTTATTATAGCAATCAAGAAAATAATATATTTCAGAATGCTTCTTCGTAAAATTAGACAGTATAAATGTGAATTATAAATTCCTTCAGTTGTAATTGACAATTGCTCACGATAAAAAGCTTACATTGCTGCAGGTAATATCAGTAACACTACACTCTCTGCTTTAGGAGTTATTGAGATGCCTATATAATGATCTCTTTCTCCAGGCAGAGTGAGAACATGGTATCTCAAACTCAAGCCAGGATTGTTGGTGTCTGGTGTGTATGGGGAATGATTAATTGTCAGAGTATGAGGACAAGAACAATCTGAAAGAAAATACTCAAGAAAAGAATTGTAAATGAGAACCTATGCACAGGGTTCAACTTGAATGATTATTACTAATATCATGAATTGCACCAAAGAATTAATATTTATAAAAGTATTATATTCAAACTTGAGGTGGAAATTTATATAAACTAATAAAGGCTATTGTCATCTTCACCATTGGCCTACAAGATATAATACTAATTTTTATGGACAATCAGGGAATGACTAGTTACCACTGTATCACTCATACTGATTCATTTTAGGAAATTGTGGGGGTAGAAGCTAACTTTGTTATGGAAGAAGATACTATATCTGCAGTAATGTAACAAGTTGTTCTGTGAGAATTACTCAGTGGTAAATTAAATGGATGACTAGCAGTATAAATAGAACTACAGGTATAAAGAGATTCTTCAGTGGGTCATTGGAGAGGAGTGGGTACAGAAATGAATGAGTTTGCATGCATGTCAATGTGGAAGATGAGTTTGCCAAATGTGACAGCAGTGAGTACTAGCAAATCATGTTTTACTCCTATGTGAATTAAGAATTGAGAGATTAAAATCAATCAGGGAATGGTGCAGTCATCTCTCATGACACATAGTTTTCCCAAAGTAATGATAAAACATTGGTGATTTTTCTGATTTGTTTGTCAATGAAAGTCTCCAAGATCTATGTTCATTACTATAAAGTAGTTGATTCACTAAAGTACCCTTACAGAACACCTAAACATACTCTTTCCTCTTTAAGAATGCACATGGATTTTTTTCCAATATTCTATGCTTACAAGTTGCATCTCCTACAAAACCCTGAGTATCTGGTGATACTACTGTATATGATTATGCATCATGTGCATGCTAAATCCTTTAAGAAAACATGTAGAATAAAAAAGACATACAATTTTTATGGCCTATATCACTTATTTTGAAGCTTTCAGGAGTTGATATAAGGATGGTGATTAGTGGAAAACAGTGAAAAATGAACCATCCATAGGTAGTGTTGACAAACCTAAGAACTGAGTATATATCATTGAGTGGGAATAGAAATCTTGAATTTTAGAACAGCTGACCAACCCCTTGTTTCCCATCACAATGATGCAGTGACAGAGAAGATATATTTAGTTAAATACCACTTCAAAATATTTAGATATGTATTA
>CAJQZJ010000072.1:452316-568926 GCA_907164525.1 Lophiomys imhausi
AGATATATTTAGTTAAATACCACTTCAAAATATTTAGATATGTATTACTGTGGTTGCCTCAGAGAGTATGCTGACATAATAGTAAAAATACCTTAAATGAATTTTCAAGGGATTTGGTTTTTAAACACAAGAGGCTGACTGAGTAGCCTAGTATATCACAGTTGAAGAGGCATTTTAATATAAATAGTAGTTTATCAAGGCTGAATATTACACATTATGGTGAGCATATGTCTCTTGAAGATGACCTAAGTTGAAGAATTGCCTTTTTGGTGGGGTGATGTTGTGTACTCTACATGTAAATTAACCTGCTCCCAGAAGCTTGCTTGCTGTAAGTCAAGTAATGCTGTGTTACCTAGCTTGTCTCTGATTGGTTAAATAAATGCTGAGGTCTTATATTGGGCAAAGACTGAGGTAGGCATGTCTAAGATGCTCAGACTTCTGAAGCACAGAGGTTGATGGGTAGAAGAAGCCTCCAGAAGAAGAAGGCTCGAGGAGAAGAAGCCAGAAGCAAGAAAGAAGACATGCCATAGGTTAGAGATGGAAGAAGACCCTGCTACATGGCCTGGAACATTGGCATAGTGTGGGAAATAACAGCCCAGGGGATGTATGTATATATGGGGTCATATCTGGGGAATAGAATTAAGGGCTAGCTTAGATGGGCTAAGATTGCACAATCCAGGCCAAGGCTTGTTAAAATTTGTCAGGTGTCTGTGTGCTCATTTATAATGGCAGGTTAAGGTTTAACACTGCTGATCAATTACCGATAATTTAGAGGCAAATAATTTAGTTAATTATTGCTACAAATGTTGCCCAACCCTAATATAAATACTCTTAAATAATTTAATTTTATTTAATTAGCCTTTTTCTAGAAATGGTGCTCCACTTTAATATAAATACCGGTAAATAATTTAATTAGCCCTGTTGGTGTATGCCTTTACTCCCAGCACTTGGGAGGTAGAGGCAGGAGGATCTATGTGAGTTCAAGACCAGCTTGGTCTACAGACTGAGTTTAGGACAGAACAAAGATACACAGAGAAATCCTATCTCAAAAAAACGAAAAAGGGGGGGGGAGAGTGAGTGAGTGAGAGAGAGAGAGAGAGAGAGAGAGAGAGAGAGAGAGAGAGAAAGAGAGAGATTCTGTTAGTCAATGTAAAGATCCAGAGCTAGCCTCAGGGAGGAACATGCAAGCTGTATGCCTCCCACTGCCAACAGTTAAGAAAAGATAACATAAAATAGCAAATCATACTATTCTAAACTAATCTCAAGAATGTGGCTCCCATGGGAGAACTGAAACTCAGAGTAATAAAAAATGGTTTAATTAACATGATTGCTTTTTTTTTTTTTTTGGTTTTTCGAGACAGGGTTTCTCTGTTTAACAGCTCTGGCTGTCCTGGACTTGCTTTGTAGACCAGGCTGGCCTTGAACTCGCAAAGATCCACCTGCCTCTGCCTCCCAAGTGCTGGGATTAAAGGCGTGCGCCACCACTGCCCGGCTAACATGATTGTTTAATGAAGATAATTCAATAAATTAAATTCATACCTTGATCCCAAACTTGGGAACTTGGGAGACAAGGAAAACACAGGTTCCTTGTGAGTTCATGGCCATTCTAATCTACAGAGCAAGTCAAGACAGCCCCAGCTATACAGAGAAACCTTGTCTCAATAAGGATAGATATATCCACATAGAAATTAAATCTACAAGGAAAGGAGAAAATGAAAGAAAAAATATGTAAATGAATGCCTTTCATCCCAAAATGTGGGAGACAAAGACAAAACAGGTTTTTCATGAGTTTGAGGTCAACCTAATCTACAAACAGTCAGAACTACACAGAATAATCCTGTCTCAATCAATTAATAAATTTATATCATCTGTAGAGGAGAATACTTAAACTCCATACAGTCTTATGCTGAATTTTCAACATAGAAGCCACACGACTTGTTATTGCATGCCATCCTTTCATATGGCATGAATAGAGACTTACAAATGTCTTTCTTCTGTTCAAACAAAGAGCAAAAAAAAAAAATCTTCTCTAATTGATTTGTACATCATGCACATACAGCCATTTTTGTTTTGTTCTGTTTTGTTTTGTTTTAGAAAACAATCACAAATATAGGTTTAATTACTATTTAAACATTAAGGGGGAGGAAAAAAACTAGCAGGGAAACAAATCATAATTTCTCCAGTAAGACTTGGTACTCTGATTAACATAACATTTTCTTCTTGTAAGTTTTAGAACATACAAAGAAAGACAGTAAGGGAAAAAGGAAGGCTAGTTCCTCAGAAATGACCATTCGGTATAGAAAGAATCACTTCAGGACCTTTCTTATGATTTGATTTTAACATTTTTCACCAATAAAATGGGTACTGTGTATTTATTTGCCTAAGTTACAGATAGTGAAAGGAAGTTTGACTTCAGGTAATCAATGGGTATTGCTGAATTAAGTCTGCTTATTTTTTTTTTTTTAGAATTAAAAACAGCAAACTACTTTGTACCACAAAGCACAATAGGAAGTATGAAAACAAGCATGTCTGTAACAGATCACACCAAAAACACCAGATTACTAGTGGGCATAAAAGGCAGAAGCTGCTTTCTAAAATATTACATATAAGTAGTGTTAATATAAATTCTTTATTTACATCAAAATCTGTTTCAGTTTGCTGGTGTGACCACACCTTAGAAGGTAATCCCAAAGGAAGATAACCTCAGAACAGCTGGTAGAAAGGGTTTGAAGGTATACTGTTCTAAACTCACAAACCATTCGGTAATGTGATCACCTGTTAAAAGTGGACCATTAATGACTTAATGTCCTCCTTACTCTGTAAATCAATGGCAATATGAAAGTAGAATGTGAATACATGTAGAAGACTGATGTTCTAAGTGATGCCATTGGATTTTACTTAAAAATCATAAGAGAATCTCTCATCTTTAAAAGTTGTAAAGGAAAAAAATTGTGTTGGTATTTTGATAGGAATTGCACTGAATCTATATATTGCTTTTGGTAGGATGGCCATTTTTATTATGTTGATCCTACCTATCCATGAGCATGGGAGATCTTTCCATCTTCTAAAGGCCTCTTCCATTTCTTTCTTCAGGGGCTTGAAGTTCTTGTTATATAGCTCCTTTACTTGCTTGGTTAGAGTTACCCCCAGGTATTTTATGTTGTTTGTGGCTATTGTGAAGAGGATTGTTTCCCTTATTTCTTTCTCAGCCCTTTTGTTTGTTGTATAAAGAAGGGCTTCTGATTTTTTTGAATTAATTTTGTATCCAGCCACTTTGCTGAAGGTGTTTATCAGCTGTAAGAGTTCTCTGGTGGAATTTTTGGGGTTGCTTATGTGTACTATCATATCATCTGCAAATAGGGATAATTTGACTTCTTCGTTTCCAATGTTTATCCCCTTGATGTCCTTTAGTTGTCTTATTGCTCTAGCAAGAACTTCAAGTACTATATTGAAGAGATATGGTGAAAGTGGACATCCTGTCTTGTCCCTGAGTTTAGAGGAAATGCTTAAAGTTTCTCACCATTTATTTTGATGTTGGCCACTGGCCTGCTGTATATTGCCTTTATTATTTCTAGGTACGGCCCTTGTATGCCCGTTCTCTCCAGAACTTTTAGCATGAAGGGGTGTTGCATTTTTTCAAATGCTTTTTCTGCATCTAGCGAGATTATCATGTGGTTTTTTCTTTCATCTTGTTTATATGGTGAATGACGTTGATAGATTTTCATATGTTGAACCATCCCTGCATCCCTGGGATGAAGCCTACTTGATCATGGTGTATGATACTTTTGATGTGTTCTTGAATTCAGTTTGCTAGTATTTTATTAAGCATTTTTGCATCTATGTTCATGAGGGAGATTGGTCTGAAGTTCTCTTTCTTTGTTGGGTCGTTGTGTGGCCTCGTAGAATGAGTTTGGCAATGTTCTTTCAGATTCTATTTGGTGAAAGAGTTTGAAAAGTATTGGTGTTAGCTCCTCTTTGAAGGTCCGGTAGAATTCCGTGCTAAAGCCATCTGGCCCTGGGCTTTTTTTGGTTGGGAGATTTTTAATGACTGTTTCTATTTCCTTAGGGGTTATAGGGCTGTTTAATCTGTTTATCTGATCTTGATTTAGCTTCTGTAGGTGGAATCTATCAAGAAAATTGTCCATTTCACTTAAGTTTTCAAATTTGGTGGAGTATAGATTTTTAAAGTAGGATCGAAATATTCTCTGGATTTCCTCAATGTCTGTTGTTATTTCACCCTTTTCATTTCTGATTTTGTTGATTTGTGTTTTCTCCCTCTGTCTTTTAGTTAATTTGGCTAAGGGTCTGTCTATTTTGTTGATTTTCTCGAAGAACCAGAGCAATAGTTGTAAAAACAGCATGGTATTGGTATAGAAACAGACCTAGATCAATGGAATCGAATTGGAGATCCAGAAATAGACCCACACACTTATGGCCACATAATTTTTGACAAAGAAGCCAAAATGGCACAATGGAAGAAGGACAGCATCTTCAACAAATGGTGCTGGTACAACTGGATGTCCATTTGTAAAAGAATGAAGCTATACCCATACTTATCACCTTGTACAAAACTTAAGTCCAAGTGGATCAAAGACCTTAACATAAGGCCGGACACACTAAATCTACTAGAAGATAAAGTGCGAGAAACCCTCGAACTAATTGGCACAGGCGACAACTTCCTGAACAGAACACCAACAGCTCAGGACTTGAGATCAACAATCAATAAATGGGACCTCATGAAACTGAAAAGCTTCTGTAAGGCAAAGGACACTGTCATTCGAACAAAACGGCAGCCTACAGACTGGGAGAAAATCTTCACCAACCCCACATCTGACAGAGGGCTAATATCCAAAATCTACAAAGAACTCAAGAAATTAAATGCCAAGAAACCAAATAATCCAATAAAAAAATGGGGGACAGAGCTAAATAGAGAATTCACAAAGGAGGAATCCCTAATGGCTGAGAGACACTTGAAGAAATGCTCAACATCCTTAATCATCAGAGAAATGCAACTCAAGACAACTCTGAGATTCCATCTCACACCTGTCAGAATGGCTAAGATCAAAAGCTCAAATGACAGCACATGCTGGCAAGGGTGTGGAGAAAGGGGAACCCTCTCCATTGCTGGTGGGAGTGCAGGCTTGTGCAACCACTATGGAGGTCAGTCTGGCGATATCTTAGAAAACTTGAAATAGCTCTGCCTCAGGACTCAGCCATATCACTTCTGGGTATACACCCAAATGCCTCTTCATGGAATTATAAGGAAGTTTCCTCATCTATGTTTATAGCAGCCTTATTTGTAATAGCTAGAAACTGGAAACAACCCAGATGTCCCTCAACCGAAGAATGGGTTAAAAAACTCTGGTACATCTACACAATGGAATATTATTCAGCTATCAGAAACAATGAAATTATGCAATTTGCAGCCAAATGGATGGAACTAGAAAAGCTCATCCTGAGTGAAATAACCCAGACTCAGAAGGACACATATGGCATCTATTCACTTATAGTAGGATTTTAGCTATATAGTAGAAGGTATGAATGCTACAACTAACACACCAAAGGGAACTTGGACATAGACTTCTTATTTTGAATTTTTATTCTTTATTTATTTTTTATATATTAGTTATATTTTTTCTATTTTTTAGTATTTTTTATCTATTGTATGCTTATTGATTTGTTTGTTTAGTAGTTCTCTCTCCCAGGCAACGAGACACTTTTCACTGATGGTACTGCTTCATAGATCCACAATGAATGAAGAGGCTCTTGGCCCTCATACGACCTCTCAACTGAGATGAGGGACTGTTATATAAGGACACCCAACCCCAGAGAAATGGGATGGAAGGGTTAGGAGGAAAAGAAAAAAAATGAAATGTGATGTTTTGGCCTTTAACTACTAACTGTCATGAACTGTTTAGGATAATTAAGAAATGCAAACTAATGGTTATGCAAGCCAGTCATTCTGTTAGGTACTATGACAGCCTATTATAGTTATTTTCTAAGCTAATCAGAAATAAACCTGCTAAGAGACAAGCAACATCTGCTTACCCTAATATAAGAGATAGGTAGGGCCTCTTCAAAAACCTCAAGAGATCTGCAGAATATGGCATTCAAAGATGTTTTTGTGACTTTAGATTTTTTTATATCAAGACATATCAACTCCTGACAGCACCCCCTATTCTCCTCCAAGTAGAAGATGAGCATCGAAGAATCTCTAGTGGGAGATGATTGAATTAGTCACAAGCCTATCTCTTGGTAGGAAAAGCCCCTTGCTCCAACTGTAGACAGAATGCTGTCCAAAAAGGACAAAACCTGGAGGCAGGTAAGTCGACAGCCTAGCTCTGCCAAGACAGGGTAGGTAAGTCCTTCATAACCCCTGCTCTACAATCAATGTCTGCCAGAGAAGCAGGGCCAAATGGCTGAAGAGCGATGCTGTAATGTATGGAGAGAAAATGGGAACTGTCCAGGCAGTCACTGGTATGTCATTTCTTAGTTTGGGAAGCTGCAGGCCCTGTACTTCCTATAAAATCAGATATATTTATCCCCCTCAGGTCTCTGAGGTGATTGAAGAACAGATAGATAAAGTCTCATAATTAAATTTTGAGTTGTTTAGGAGTCAAGAGAGTGTTATACATCTAAGAAGATACTTTTAAAATTGTGTTGCAATTAGTATGAATGTTGAGTCAGATATAGACCTTTAAACTCATGGAGATGTTTAGATAGTAGAATGTTAAAATCAGGTATCAAATACATATGGACTGGTCATTGGGAATGTACGTTAAGCCATATAACCCTGATTACTGTGGCCTAATTACCTCTGTTGTACTGTATTGTATTTGTTATTATAAGAGAAAGAGCCATTTGTTGGACTGAAAGGAGAAACTGTAGGGGGAAATAAGATATACTTTAAACTTAAAAGAAAAACAAAGGGGAAGAGGATGGGGGGTTGAGGATGGGAGGGTGGGACTGGAGGGGGAATAGGGAGGGGACTGCGATTGAGATGTAACTTGAAGAAATAAAAAATAAAGCAAAAAAAAAAAAAAGAAAAAAAAACTAACCAGCACAAATATACACCACAAAAAAAGAAGTGAAAAAAAATTAATAAAAGTTGTAAAGGAGCTTTACAATAAAATTCTTAAATAAGTTAATTTTCGTGTGGTCTAACAGTAGTTTAAGTTTGAAAGTAGAACTAAAAATTTCCTAATACTCTTCTGCTTTATGATACATAAGTAAATATATATGTATATACACCAGGTTACTTCTTTCTCCACAATCATGACTTCTAAACAGAAAGTACCAGTTCACAAAACTATAGAGCGTGACTGAACACTCAACAAATATCTGCTTGAAATCACAGCAGTCCTAATGCCTTACAAAAACTAAGTTTATTTAGATTCCCTACTGAACATAAATTTTGTTAAAAATTTTATATAATCACGTTACTGAATATGAAAGATTTTTTCCTGTGACCTCGCTTTCCCTATGATCTATAAACTTTAACTTCTGTCACAGATAGTAAGAAGCTTTTCTGTGTGCTGAGCAAAATGTTTTGAAATTGCTTTGAATTCCATTTATATCAAACAAGTTTGGTAAGTATAAGTTTATACTGCTAGTCCCCAGTGTGATATGTGAATATTTTTCCTTAACTCAAGAGACTATTCACATATCGAGCTGCCAGTGAGTGCAATCTCTTAAAAACACTCATTTAAATTATGTAATGTTAGGGGAACAATAGCCAAAAAAGCAACATACCTACAAAATTTTAACTGTGCATTAAAAATGAAAATTATAGTTTAAGTTTCTCAATCTTAACAGACTCTTCAGTTACTATCCCTAGTTGAGATATTAACAAAAGTTTCTCTAAATGTGTAAAACCGTATCACCATTAGGTAAATTCACCAGTTAGTCATATATATTCTTTTTCAACTTAGCATTTACAGGAAAAAAAAGGTCAAAGTATAATTTTCACTTAGAATGAAATCATCTAACAACTTCTAACCAAAAATTAAAGAAAACAATAGATAAGTACAAGTGTTCTAACATTATACAAGGGGTTGTTATTTGGTCTGCTTAAAGATTTTAACTAATTCTAAAATGCCAGCATCCCTCAATAAAATGTAAGATGTGGCATCACCATATCACCTGACTGAAGACTGAATGAACTTAGCACAAACTCAGGGCCTGCACCTCAAATAAGGAAACAAAGTCCCAACATTTCTCCCACAAGGTTCAGACTGTTTCACAAACAAATCTAGTCACCAACTGAAGTACAAATCAAATTATATGGTACTTCCAAAGTACTATTGACCAGTTCTTAATAGATTCTAAGAATAACCACTAATTGTCATTAAAAAATTATTTTTTTCTCTCTAAAATATCAAATGCTCTTACCATGACAATGAAGTACACATACATACAGGGTAGCCTGCAACTAGTACTCAGAAAACATCCAAAGTATACAAGACCCAAAGGGACAGCAGAATCAGATATAATTTACGCGTTTTTACATATCATAGGGTGGCTTTACTCCTACCATCTAGTCTAAAGACGGTGGGGTACAATTCTAAACCTATCCAAAAATGGACACAAAGGGTCTAATTGGCACGCTGGATGGAGGTCTCTCGACAGAAGAGTAACAGTGAATTATCGAACAGTACAGTTAAGGAGGCCTAGGAAGGGCCTATACCTCTGCAGTATCTGTGATTGGGACCACAGTCCAAATCAAACTACACAGCAAATTCAATTACTTGATGCGTTTAGCAGATTAAAGATAAAAGTACACTCAAGCTGTTCAGCATCTGCAAATATACAGAGAAAAAAATTATAGCAAACTAATACTTGGGTGGAATTTTAAATTTATGTACCCATATGCCACAGTTGAATCTCTAACAGTACTGTTAACATCAGATGATATGAAGTCCAGACAGTGTGTATTTCACAGATGTTGAAGAAACTGCACTTACATCTAATATTAAGAAAAACCAAAATAATCATCTCCATAAACCACTGCCCATAAACTTGACCTTTTTGTCCTCTTCCTTGAGATCACACTTATTTTATTGACACATTTTGGTTTACATATGCCTACCCTTAAAACAACAGAGACTGGTTCTGATTCTGAGATAAAACTCGGAGAACTCTTGCCACGTTTTACCATTAAAATCCTTAGTATAAAATATTTATGTCTACAGTTGGGGCAAGGGGCTTTTCCTACCAAGAGATAGGCTTGTGACTAATTCAATCATCTCCCACTGGAGATTCTTCGGTGCTCTTCTTCTACTTGGAGGAGAATAGGGGGTGCTGTCAGGAGTTGATATGTCTTGATATAAAAAAATCTAAAGTTACGAAAAAATCTTTGAATGCCATATTCTGCAGATCTCTTGAGGTTTTTGTTTTTTTTCCTTTATTTTTTATTTCTTCAAGTTACATCTCAATCGCAGTCCCCTCCCTATTCCCCCTCCAGTCCCACCCTCCCACCCTCAACCCCCCATCCTCTCCCTTTTTTTTTCTTTTAAGTTTAAGGTATATCTTATTTCTCCCTACAGTTTCCCCTTTCAATCCAACAAATGCTCTTTCTCTTATAATAACAAATACAATACAGTACAACAGAGGTAATTAGGCCACAGTTATGAGGGTTATATGGCTTAACGTACATTCCCAATGACCAGTCCATATGTATTTGGTACCTGACTTGCAAGTTAGTATGAATGTTGAGTCAGATATAGACCTTTAAACTCATGGAGATGTTTAGATCTCTTGAGGTTTTTGAAGAGGCCCTATCTATCTCTTATATTAGGGTAAGCAGATGTTGCTTGTCTCTTGCCGGTTTATTTCTGATTAGCTTAGAAAGTAACTATAATAGGCTATCATAGTACCTAACTGAATGACTGGCTTGCATAACCATTAGTTTGCATTTCTTAATTATCCTAAACAGTTTATGACAATTAGTAGTAAAAGGCCGAAACATCACATTTCATTATTTTTTCTTTACCTCCTAACCCTTCCATCCCATTTCTCTGGGGTGGGGTGTCCTTATATAACAGTCCCTCATCTCAGTTGAGAAGTCGTATGAGGGCCAAGAGCCTCTTCATTCATTGGGGATCTACGAAGCATTACCATCAGTGAAAAGTGTCTCGTTGCCTGGGAGAGAGAACTATTAAACAAACCAATAAGCATACAATAGATAAAAAAGACTAAAAAATAGAAAAATATAACTAATATATAAAAAATAAATAAAGAATAAAAATTAAAAATAAGAAGTCTATGTCCAAGTTCCCTTTGGTGTGTTAGTTGTAGTATCGATACCTTCTACTATATAGCTAAAATCCTACTATAAGTGAATAGATGCCATATGTGTCCTTCTGAGTCTTGGTTAGTTCACTCAGGATGAGCTTTTCTAGATCCATCCATTTGGTTGCAAATTGCATAATTTCATTGTTCCTGATAGCTGAATAATATTCCATTGTATAGATGTACCACAGTTTTTTTGACCCATTCTTTGGTTGAGGGACATCTGGGTTGTTTCCAGTTTCTAACTATTACAAATAAGGCTGCTATAAACATAGATGAGGAAACTTCCTTATGATTCTTTGAAGAGGCATTTGGGTGTATACCCAGAAGTGGTATGGCTGGGTCCTGAGGCAGAGCTATTCCAAGTTTTTTAAGATATCGCCAGACTGACCTTCATAGTGGTTGCACAAGCCTGCATTCCCACCAGCAATGGAGTAGGGTACCCCTTTCTCCACACCCTCGCCAGCATGTGCTGTCATTTGTGTTTTTGATCTTAGCCATTCTGACAGGTGTGAGATGGAATCTCAGAGTCGTCTTGAGTTGCATTTCTCTGATGATTAAGAATGTTGAACGTTTCTTCAGGTGTCTCTCGGCCATTAGGGATTCCTCCTTTGTGAATTCTCTATTTAGCTCCGTCCCCCATTTTTTTATTGGATTATTTGGTTTCTTGGCATTTAATTTCTTGAGTTCTTTGTAGATTTTGGATATTAGCCCTCTGTCAGATGTGGGGTTGGTGAAGATTTTCTCCCAGTCTGTAGGCTGCCGTTTTGTTCGAATGACAGTGTCCTTTACCTGGAAGCAGGTAAGTCGACAGCTTAGGTCTGCCAAGACAAGGTAGGTAAGTCCTTCATAACCCCTGCTCTACAATCAATGTCTGTCAGGGAAATGGGGCCAAATAACTGAAGATCGATGCTGTAATGTATGGAGAGAAAATGGGAACTCTCCAGGCAGCCACAGGTATGTCATTTCTTAGTTTGGGAAGCTGCAGGCCCTGTACTTCCTATAAAATCAGATGTATTTATCCCTCTCAGGTCTCTGAGGTGGTTGAAGAACAGATAGCTAGAGTGTCATAATTTAATTTTGAGTTGTTTAGGAGTCAAGAGAGTGTTATAGATCTAAGAAGATACTTTTAAAATTGTGTTGCAAGTTAGTATGAATGTTGAGTCAGATATAGAACTTTAAACTCATGGTGATGTTTAGATAGTAGAATGTTAAAGTCAGGTACCAAATACATATGGACTGGTCATTGGGAATGTACGTTAAGCCATATAACCCTCATAACTGTGGCCTAATTACCTCTGTTGTACTGTATTGTATTTGTTATTATAAGAGAACGAGCCATTTGTTGGACTGAAAGAGGAAATTGTAGGGGAAATAAGATATACCTTAAACTTAAAAGAAAAAAAAAGGGAAGAGGATGGGGGGTTGAGGGTGGGAGGGTGGGACTGGAGGGGGAATAGCGAGGGGACTTTGATTGAGATGTAACTTGAAGAAATAAAAAATAAAGAAAAAAAAGGAAACAGTAGGTCTTCAATAAATGTTAGCTGGAATGATTGCATAAGACTTTATTTTACCATTAAGGATGCCAATGAATCACTTTATTTAGTTTGCAGCATAAATACCTCACTTTGTACTTAGATATATGTGGGTCAAGCGTGTTCATTCCCTTGTTCAGCAAATATAGCTATAGTTATAGGTAGGAACAATGCTGTGAAAGATTTGTTGCTTAATGTATATCAAACTCCAATCGCATCTCTGTGGCTAATTAATCATAATAGGAAATTTTCATTAATAAAATTCTGTATTATTACAAAAAATATTTCTATGATCAAAGTGTACTAGTTCTTTAAATTTGTATTTTTAAAATATCAATGGTTGGATGTTCCACCTGCTGAAGAAAAATATATGACTTGGATTCCAAAAATTGACACATGTTCATAAAATAAGTTATTTACATAAAATGATCTGAAAAATTAAAAAGAATGGTAAATCCTACCCCTGAAGGAAAGAAAAAAACCTGCATCTGTAAATAAGTTCTAATTGAAATTGTGGAATTGTCCTGTGCCCCATCCTGTTTATTAATTACCATGGTTTAAAATAACAACTATGTTACAAAGAAGAAGATTTATCATTCAGGTCAGCTTTGCTTTCTTCTTGCCAGGTCCTTTATGGCCTTTGGCCTTTCTTAGATTGCACCTGTCTACCACAGGCACTTCCACTTGAATCTCCTCTGAGCTGCTGTCCACAGCTTTCTCTGCTGACTGTGTAAACTGGTCCAGCTGCTCAGAGGATGCTTCGGACTGTCCCTCTGTCTGGTTCTTTTGTCCTGTGTTCTGTTGATATGGCACATTTTCAAGTTCTACCTCTAGAGAACTCTGAGCATCAGATGGTTTCTGAACTTCAGGTACCACCTCCTCACCCTGATCTGCTACTACAGAATTTGGAAAATCACTGTCAGACTTTTCTTCCTTTGATATAGTGGCAATATTGTCTGAGCTCCCTAAATGTGTTTTCTTTTTTGAAACTAGAGTCAGCTTTTCTTCACTGTGTCCTTTTTCATCAGATGAACCTTGATCTGTCAACATTTCTCAGTCAGTAACGGGTGAGATCTTGTCTGGTGTAGCATCAGGAGCTTTTGAGGATTCTTCTCCTAGTGGAACAGTATTCACAGTTTCTCCACTGGAATTTAAAGGTGGAACTTTTCTGAACTCTTCTTCAAGACCTTCACTGGTGGAGTCCTCCTCTTCAGCAGTAAGTGAGGTCTTAAGGGCCACATCTGTTACCTCACCATTCACAGGCTATAATGCAGAGGCTTTGCCACCATCTTGCTTCTCCAAGCCTGGCTGAGTCTCCAATGCAGGCTGTGAATCTTTATCATTATCATTGCTCTCCTCTTCAGGTTCAGTCACGCTCTTCTCCAGTTCTTCTTCCAGGAATTTTTCTGAGCTCTCTGATGTGAGTGCAGTATACTCCATTTTGTTTATTGGAGCCACAGATGAAGTCTGGGCAGTGTTTTCCTCTTCACCTTGAGAACTACTAAATTCAGAATCCTGAAACCGCTTTCCAATCTTTGGTCAGATGACTGCTTCGAGCACTAGCGGTAACAGGTGTCTTCTGGATCTTCAGAAGTGCTAGCAAAGGCATCTTTTAGAGAATGGATATTCAGCTCACTGACTGTGTTCCATTCCAGCTTCATATTCTGGTGCAGCAGCAAGACTATATTCTCCAGACACAAGTCTTTTGGCTTCATATTGAGAAATCTCTGTAACTTTAATTGCTTCTCTCTGTAAGGCTCTGGTGACTACTATTCGCCGATGCTAATGACCCACACCTTCAACTTCCCAAAGAAGTTCATGATCTCCCAGATACTTTTCAAAGTATTGCTTGGAAGCTATGCACATGAGAGAAGACCATGGATGCCACAAGCCAAGAGCATCTTCTGTAAAGGAATCCACAAAGTCCTCCAGCATATGAAGCCCCAAATCTTTTCCTCTGTATTTCTTTCTGATAAACATTGTATCAAGAACTAGCAGTTGGTAATTCTGAGTAAGAAATGAGGCACATAAGCTTCCTGTAGGCTTAACTGAATAAAACCCAATGGCCTCTCCTTTCTTCTACAGAATCTTAGCATAGTCAGTACTGTTATGACACAGGAATGGGATCTCATTTCTCTCCATTTCCTGTTTTCTATAAATAATTCGATTGAGAACATACAGAACCACTCTTTCTCCAAGAGTGCTTACCTGCTTCAGCCCCTCTCTACAAGGTTCAGATGTTTTCACAATATCATCAATGGCCCACCACTGATCAATAAGATAAAGTGCCACAGCTGTGAGTGAATCCTCAGGTGCAAAGAGAGCAAGAACTTTCTGGGTCTGATTGCCACCATAAAGAGGTACAAAGCCCATATTTGACAGGCTAATAGGAATCGTAATATCAAGAATACAAAAGAATCTGGATTTTCAGGGTCCCCACACCTTAAGGTGGAGAGGTAATCCTCAGCAGAATTTTCCAATTCCTCATGTGTGCAGTTTTCCAACAAATCCACAGGAAATTACATTCTCTAGTCCAGGGCAGGGGCTCACTGCCGGCGGTGCTGTGCAGCCGAGCCAGGTCCCACTACCCCGAGACCTCGCCCCCTACACCCCCGGGGGGGGGATGGGAGACAGGGACAATGAAGACTCTGAGCGGTGGTGGTTGGTGACCCGGGACCGGGGGCCAGCGAGCGAGCGAGCAAAGGAACAAACCGGCACATTCACTCACACAAGATGGAGGCGCCCCTGGGGTCACCACCACCGGTGCCGGGACCCACACTCACCTAGGCCTCATTACAGAACTATGTTACTTGTGAGAAATTATATATTTTCAAAACAAAAGGACTAGATATCAAAGAAGATAAGACAAGTAGCCCAAATGATCCAGCCTCACAGACTAACTCAGTAGCTGTTTCCTGAAAAAAATTGCATCTAGAACAACTTCAAAATGGCTTGCTAAGATGGTCCAGACTCACAGACTCTTACAGCCAGGACTTCAATAAATCCCTGAACTTTCCCACCCAAAGTTCAGCTTTGGACTGCAAACTGCTCAGGACATTCAAATTGCTGAGCACATAGAGACTGGACAACAAATGTTACTATTAACTTTGCTTAGCAATTTTTCCTCAAACAGGTTTTCTGCATCCCAAATTAGCAGGAAGCAATTTCAAGAAAGCAACACCCAATTCCCAGAATGTGGGGTGGGTCTATCTTTGGTCATTTGGTATTTTATAGAAGTTGTTTAGTGGCATTTGTTACAAGTTGTTAAATGGTCTTTTAAGAAAGGTATAGGGAGTTAGACTTAGGGATTTCCCTCTTTTTTCATTTTTCTTTTCTCTATCCTTCTTTCTCTCTCATATAGGGGTAGAAGACGAAAAGAAAAAAAGAGGGGGAATATGAGTATATAATATAGAAATGATAGGATATAAGGGTATATTATTGAATCTGCTCTGAAACAAAGCTATTGTTATTCTCAAAATAAAGTTACTTTTGACACATTGGTATAGAATTTTGTATATTGTATCAGTATACAAAGGTATAAGGCTATATTCAATAATCTGTCCTTTTTTCTTGATCTTTCCTATACTATGTCTATGTCCCATTTTTCTCAAGTCTGTTCACTCCTATATAGGAGAGAAAGGAGGATACAGAAAAGCAAAAGAGAGAAGTCCCTGGGTCTAACCTCCAAAACCCATTTAACAAGACCATTTAACAGCTTGTAGTAGTCTTTTCCCCTAAATAACAAAATTTTCTATTATCTATCAAATAACCAAAGGGGGAGAACACCCTCCCCACCTTCTGGGGATGGGACGTTGTTCTCTTAAAATGACTTCCTGCTGATTTGGGACGTAGTAAACCTGTTTGGGGCCCAAATAAGAATGGAAAAATGGTTAAAAATGTTAATAGAATCATTTGATGTTCAGTCCCTTTGTGCTCAGCTATTTAGATGTCCTACGAAGTTCATAGACAGAAGCTGATCTTCAGAACTTTACTGAAGATCTGGCTGGAGTAGTCTGTGGAGCTGAACGATCTTAGCGATTTTGAGTTGTTGTGGTTATAGACTTTTGAGGAAACTGCTATTGAAGAAGTCTGCAAGGCTGGATCATCTGGGCCACTCGTCTTCTTTGGTGTCTGATCTGTTTTCTGCTGAGGTTTCCGTTGTCCAGTTGTCCCTGGATTCCTTGAATGGATGCTTTAAATCTCCTGGAAAGATAAGAACAGAGCCCTGCCCTAATCCTAACTCTGGGACAATTACCTTTTTTGGGGATGGGTCAGGTAATATTTTTCCTGGAGCAAATTTGGTTTTTTTGATAATATATAAAGTATTACCTTCCAATCCGGATTAAAGAAGAAATTATTTTGATATTTTGGAGCTAAACAAACCTTTAGTGTATATATTTTGAGATCTCAAAGGACAATTTGTTTGAATTGCAGCCTGCCTTTTGTAAGTAGCTTTTAAACTTAAATCTTTCCAAATCCTATGTGCCTGTATCTGCATTCTAAGTTTTGGGATCAAAGACATGTGGTTCCCAACTGATGGGATTAAAGATGTGCTACTCCACTCCTGGATCAAAGTTTTTCTCTGCTTAGAGCTTGTTTTGTATCAGGTGGCCTTGAGCTCTGAGATCTGCCTGTTTCTGTCTCTAGTGTGTTGGGATTAAGGGTGTATTCTTCCCCAATGATGTGAGTAAGGGTGTGCACCATCACTACCCTGTTTCTTGTAACTCTCGAATTTATAAGACAACTAACTCTATAGTGATCCTCCTGTCTCTATTGGAGGTAATGGCATGGGCTAACACCATGCATTATTTTACCTTAGCTCTAAGTTTTTTCAACTCTTGGAGGTTTGTAAAACCAGGTTGAACAGCTGTCACCTTTAATTTATTTACAGTGTTTTAAACCTGTTACCTGCTTTTTAATGCCAAACCATGGAAATAGCCTATACCTCTACAAAAAAAGCCTTATACCTTTGTATACTGATACAAAATTAATATTATATTTGGCTAAATTGGTATTGATCATTGTATATTAATGCAAAATTAAGATTGTATAGGGCTACATCGGTATTGATCTTTGTATATTGATACAAAATTAAGATTATATTTGGCCACAATGGTATTGACCCTTGTATATTAATGTAAAATTAAGATTTATTGGGCTACATTGGTATTGATCTTCGCATATTGATACAAAATTAAGATTATATTTGGCCACATTGGTATTGATCTTTGTATATTGATACAAAATTAAGGGTAACGCTTCTTAAAGGTATTGTTCGTAGTAATAATTAAAAATGAAATGTCAAGTTTTGACCTATCGCTACCAACCGACATAAACTGTTTAGGATAATTAAGAAACAGAAACTAATAGTCATGAAAACATGTCATTTTGTTAGTTACTATGACAGTCTATCACAGTTACTTTCTAAGCTACTCAGAAATCAAGTTGCTAAGAGACAATATTTGCTTATCTAAATGTAAGAGATAGATAGGGCATCTTCAAAAACCTCATGAGATCTGCAGAATATGGCATTCAAAGATGTTTTCTTAACTTAAGACTTTTTGATATCGAGACATATCAGCTACTGACAGCACCCCCTATTCTACTCCAAGTAGGAGATGAGCATCGAAGAATCTCCAGTGGGAGATGATTGAATTGGTGGTAAGCCATTCTCTTGGAAAGAAAAACCCCTTTCTTCAACTGTAGACAGACTTCTGTCCAAAAAGGACAAAACTTGGAAGCAGATAAGTCGACAGCCTAGCTCTGCCAAGACAGGGTAGGTAAGTCCTTCATAATTCCTGCTCTACAATCAATGTCTGTCAGAGAAGCGGGTCCAAATAGCTGAAGATTGATGCTGCAATGTATGGAGAGAAAATAGGAACTGTCCAGGCAGCCACTGGTATGTCGTTTCTTAGTATTGGAAGCTGCAGTCCCTGCACTTCCTATATAATCAGATATATTTATCCCTCTCAGGTCTCTGAGGTGGTTGAAGAATAGATAGCTAGAGTCTCATAGTTAAATTTTGAGTTGTTTAGGAATCAAGAGGGTGTTCTGGATCTAAGAAGATGTTTTAAAAATTGTGATGAAAGTTAGTATGAAAGCTGAGTTAGATATAGAACTTTAAACACATGGAGATGGTTAGATAGTAGAATGTTAAAGTCAGGTGCCAAATACATATGGACTGGACATTGGTAATGTATGCTAAGCCATATAACTCTTATAATTGTGGCCTATTTATTTCTGTTGTTTTGTATTGTATTTATATTTATAAGAAAAAGAACCATTTTTTTGAACTGAAAGGGAGAGCTGTTGGGGGGAAAAAGAAATACCTTAAACTAAAAAAAAAAGAAGGGAGGAGGATGGGGGGTTGAGGGGGAGGAGGGTGGAAGGGTGGGACTGGAGGGGGGAGTAGGGAGGGGATTGTGATTGAGATGTAACTTGAAGAAATAAAAAGTAAATTATTAAAAAAAGAATTTTGTATATTGATACAAAAATAAGGTTAAATTTTAATTCATTGTTATAGAATTCTATATTTTGATACACATACATGTATATTTCAACTCTTATATAAGTTATTGTGCTTTATACAACTCATTTAAAAGCACAGGTTTACGTGCAGTTCTCTTATGGGTTGCTATTGCAATCTATTTGCAAGTCTGGGTAATACAGGTTGATGGCTGTCCAATCAAGCTCCTGATCATGTCGAATACTAGTTTTAATTTATCACAAAATAGACTTACTAGGTTAAACAGATAGCAAATGGTTGAATACTCAGTTTGCTTGTTCAAACATAAATAGATTTATAAATAAATCAATAGATGTCTTCAAAACTATCAGAGGCTGACAAAAAATGGCATTTAAAGATGTTTTTTTATTATTTTAAGGATTGTTTGACTTAAGAGAGTCAGCTCCTGACAGCTCCCATTTGACTTGGAAGGAGACAATGAGCATTCAAAAATCTCCATCAGTAGATAATTTCTACTGGGCAAAAATGCCCCTGCTCTCTAAACAGACTATGTACAGTCCAAAGAAACACCAGAACTTTAATACAGATAAGTCGATGGCCTGATTCTGCAGAGATAGAATAGGCAAATCCTTCTTTTTTTCTGCTGCACAATTTAGTCTGTAAGATATGCTTGGCCAGAAAGCTGAAGGTGATGCTTCAATGGTATCAAGAGATATTTGGGACTGTCTTAGGCAGCAAATTGACATTTTTGCATTCTGGAAGCTGCTCTCCTATGCTTCCTACTTACTCAAATAATAACTTTATCCCTTCTCAAGTCTTTGATGGGGTTGAAGATATAATAGAAAATTTTCAATTGAACTTGAGTTGTTTAGGATTTAAGAGAATATTTTCAAGTCTAAATAAAATCTTTGGGTATATATATATGATATGATAGAAAATATTTAGGTTCAGAACATTAGACACACCCACATAGATAGATGATTTTTTTCTTCTACAATATTGCCTAATTCAAATAGGCTAAAAATTGTGTGTAACTTCTATATATAGTTTTCTTGATTGTTTCATATTCTTACTGTTTATGCTATATGAGATAAAAATTAGCCTTTTTTATTAGATAAAGTGAGGGAATTGATGGGGTGATGTTATACATTCTAAATTTTGAATAACCTGCTCCCAGAAGCTTGTTTGCTGTATGTCAAGTAATGCTGTGTTACCTTGCTTGTCTCTGATTGGTTAAATAAATGCTGAGGCCTGAGACTGGGCAAAGAGAGATAGGCAGGACTAAGGTGCTCATAATTCTGAACCAGAGAGGGTGATGGGTAGAAGAAGACTTCAGGAGAGAAGAAAAAGGCAGGATCAAGAAGGAGACACATGATGGGATAGATGGAAGAAGATCCTGCCACATGGCCTGGAACATTGGCATAACGTGGAGAATAACAGTCCAAGGGGATGTATATATATTGGAGTTTTATTTGGGGAATAGAGTAAAGGGCTAACTTAGATGGGCTAAGATTGCTCAATCCAGGCTAGGCTTGATAAAATCTGTCAGGTGTCTATGTGCGCTTATTTATAATGGCAAGTTAAGGGTTAGCACCACCAACCAATTAAATATAAATATAAATACAGGTTAATAATTTAATTAATTATTTCTACACCTTCTAGCTTCACTTCTCTTTTATAATTGCATAGGGGTCCATTTTGCTAGAAAAAGTCTGGACGTAAAGGCATAGACTACTAGTTATATGGCAACAGGGGATTCAAAACAAACTGATCAGACAGAGCTGAGATATTTTGAGCCACCATACTTTGTGTCATATTCCTTTATATATGAAGTATTTTTTGTAGTTTTATTATTCTCCAATAAATACTTATATGGTAGTGGTGGGGATTTACTTGTGGTCATAACATATTCTTTTGTTTATTTTTGAGACTGTATTTTAATTGTAGCAATCTCTCCTTCCCTTTCCTTCCCCTATACCTATCTTTACCTTTCTTTGTTTTTAATAACCATGATTTTCTCACCCATTTGTATTGTCTACACTTCTACACATCAGATTTTTATACATACACTTCTGAGGAGTGGGATGGAAGGGATAGGGGGTAGAAGGTTGGAGGGCGGGACTGGGAGAGGTGGAAAGAAAGCACTGTGATTGAGATGTAACCTGAAGTAATAAACATCAAAAATGAAAGCAGGCTGAGAAAGTAATTGAAGAGCAACCCATTAAGCAGCATCCTTCTGTGGCCTCTGCATCAGTTCCTGCCTCCAGGTACCTGCCATTTTTGAGTTCCTGTCCGTGGTTCCATAAGTGATGGACAATAATATGGAAGTGTAAACCAAATAAACCCCTTTCTCCTCAAGTTGTTCTGGTAATGTTTATTTTTTATTTTATTTTTAACAGAGCTTGCGTTGGGTTTATTTGTAAAAACAGCATAGGACACTGGTCATCAGAAAATAGTGGATAGATAGGTATGTCTCACCAGTCCATCTGTCTTCACATTGGCAGAAGCCTGTTCCATGGGTCTTTCACAGGGGCCTGGACACTTTTGGGAGCCTGAGCTGGAGCTGAAGTCTGGGCCTCAGCTGGAGCTGCGACCTCTGCCTTGGTTTGAACCTTTGGCTTTGGTTGGCAGAGCATATGACCCTTGGCCATGTAGCTTCGAATCCACTTCCCAAGCTCTGTGTCAGCAATGGAAGCAAGATGGCTGAGTTTGTGGCTGGGGCTCTTTGGAATCTTGGGCTTGATGGGCTTCGGCTTTACAAGGGTCTTAATGGGCTCTGCATGCACACAATTGCCTTCACGTTGTTTGACTGCATCTTCTTAAGGCCTTTCTTGTGCTTCTTGGCAAAGCACATGTTCCTCAGGAACTTGGGGTCAACCTCTTTAAGAGATTTGTATATTTGTGATCAGGTTTCTTAATGCCATTTCTGTGCCATTTGCAAGCCTGGTTGTGTGTGGTGTGGTTCTTCGACTTGGCCATGTCTGCATAGTAAACTGCTGCTCCCATAGCGCCTAGGACCAGTAGAGAAAGAAAGACCCACAGCTCATCCTGGGAAATAGCTTTGGTCATGTTTATAATAACAATAGAAACCCAGACTGAGACAGAAGTTGGTACCAGGATAGTGAGGTGCTGCTGTTACAGATCTGACCATATTTTGGAGAGGATTATGGAAGACTTTGGAACTTTGGGTTTGAAAAGTCCTTGAGTGTTGAGAGCTTAGTGGGCTGTTCTGTAGGAGCTTTTAAGATAAGAACGTTGAGAGAAGTGCAGAAGATGCAGGCCTGGCTTGTGAAGTTTCAGAGGGATGCAGAGACTCTATCAGGCCATTTGTATGAAGGATCTGTGTTGTCTGGTCAGATGGAGCTGAAGAACTGGTTTTGATTAATACGAGACCAGAAACACTAAAGTAAACCTTTGCTTTGCTGGGACAATGGTTACTGGTCAGCTGGGAGTGAAGAATCAGGTGTGGTTAAGAAGAGACCATGATTGCTGGGTCTTGAGGTAGAACTAGTCCCAGTTTTCTAAGATATTGTCAGATTGATTTCCATAATGGTTGTACAAGTTTGTACTCCCACCAGCAATGGGGAGTTTCCCCTTTCTTCACATCCTCAACAGCATGTACTGTCATTTGATTTTTTGTTCTTAGCCGTTCTGACAGGTGTGAGATGGAATCTCTGAGTCGTCTTCAGTTGTATTTCTCTGATGATTAAGGATGCTGAACATTTCAAGTGTCTCTCAGCTATTAGGGATTCCTCCTTTGTGAATTCTCTTTTTAGCTCTGTTCCCCATTTTTTGATTGAATTATTTGGTTTCTTGGTGTTTAATTTCTTGAGTTTTTTTTTATATATTTTGGATATTAGCCCTATGTCAGATGTGAAGTTGGTGAAGATCTTTTCCTAATTGGAGGCTGCCATTTTTTTCTAATGACAATGTCCTTTGCCTTACAGAAGCTTTTCAGTTTCATAAAGTCCCATTAATTGACTTAGAGCAAAAGGAAAAGATCAACTATCTTTTGTTTGAGAGTTAGAGTGGAATGAAATTAAGTTCCCAGATCAAATGAAAATGAGTCAAAAGCATCTGTAAATCATGTGAAAAAGCCTCTCTTGTCTTTTATTAATGAAATTTTCACATTTATATCTATTGAGAAGACCACAGATGGACTACATTATGTGGACTGTGGCCATCCCCAATTTTAGTACAATTAACGGTACTTTATATTCATTCAAATGAAATTGTAAAGCTCTATAATTGTTCCTTCACACAGAGGAGCTGGAGTTCCAGGTGGATACTGTCCTCTCAGATGGAGCATAGACTTCAGACTTTTGTGTGATTCTGACCAGCTGGTCCTATGAGTGGCTCATGTGGTCTAGCTTCTGAAATAGTATAAGCTGTGGCAATAAAATTTTACAGTGAACACTGAATCTATCTACTACTGGCTTACACACAGTCTCTTTAAAGCCTTAGAGGCACGCTGAGGTAGTTTCTACCATTCCAATTTTTCTAGTGCATAGGAGTTAAATAACAAAAACCTCACCAACAGGGCTGGAGAGATGACTCAGAGTGGTCTGCCTAATGTTAGATTCAAGTGTAATTGTGTTGTTTTGTCAATTAATCTATTCTGTTTAGTGTAGTTATGCATAAGGAAGTTAGAAATCATTTTGCCACACCATAGATGTGTAAGTATTTGCTTCACCAGCCAGTGAATATCTCCGGTTACACTTTCATGAATCTTATCATTGGTTCTAAGGTATAGTCTCTGCTCATCCAAGTAGAGAAGCAGCTACAAGAGAAGATTGTGCTCAAACTGAGAGCACAACTGTTTAAAACATAGCTCTATCCTCAGAGTCATGTTTTTGTTGATTAAGCTTGGGAGTAAATTGTATCTTTTGGCAAATTGATTGTAGTGTTGATTATTACTAAGTGATACTTATAGACTCTTCTGAAAATGGAATGATTTTGGATGAAGGTAGTGGTCTTGAGAACATGGAACACTCACTCCGGTGCCTCAGGAGAGGCATATTATATTAAGCCTTATAGATGGCTTGGAAAAGCGAGAAATCAGTTTACAAGTGAGAAATGAAGATATAGAGAATATTTGGGCCATAACCCGTGGCTATGTGAACAGAGTGAATTTAGTACACATGCAAGAGTATGTTTTATGCTTACCCATGACAGTAAAGAAATAGTAATATAGACTTCAAAAAGCAGCCCAATTGTATATATGCCAAATCCTGTATATACTTTTTAAAATTTTATCTGTGGTGTAGTATGTCAGCTGGTGTCAGCTATATAGGGCTGGAGTAGGACTTTAGTTACAGCACTTAGGTGGTTTTTAGTAGGTTGAAATGGGTCTGACTGAGCTACATAGAGGGCAATACTGGTTTATGCTGTGTATGAGACAAGCTGCTACGGAATGTCTGGTTGACTTCAGTAACATGAGCAGACCTGATCTAGGTAGAAGAGAAACTCAGTAAAGGTGTAACATCACTTTCTGGTCATCTGTTGTGTTTGGAATGTTTGTGTGTCTCTAAACTTTGTGTATCGACATTTAACCCCAAATGGGAAGTTTGGAGTTGATTAGTTAGGCCTTCAATGGGAAGTTGATTCTGTAAAAGAGATTTTAGCATGTTCTCCAATTCCTTCTATTATGTGAGGATATAGATGGTATCCTATGAAGAAGGGTCTCTCACCAGATATCAAATAAATCTACCGGAATTTTGATGCTGGACTTCCTAGCCTTCAAAATAATGAACCATGATGTTTATAAATTACTAGTCTAAAATATTTTCCTATAGCAGCATAGAAAATATATCATTATTAACTTGGCAAATACATTATGAGGTTTATTTGAAAATATTTGAACAAATATTCAGTAAGTAACTTCCAAGTAAAAGGCTCCTGTTCTATACACTGAAGATACAGAGATAAAACATGGTTGGCACATTAACCCCAGCATTTGGGAGACAGAGGCACATGGATCTCTGAGGCTAGCCTGGTCCATATAACAAGTTCCAGAATAGCCACGGTTGCAGAGAGAAACCCTGTCTCAAAAAATCAAAGCAAATAAAACAAAAATTAAATAATAAAATTTAGAAAATTAAACATGGATGGTGCCCATCAGAATGTCTGGGTTTAGGTGTGGAGGCATACAAGGAACTAGATATCATAATCAAAGAAAATTGATATATAGTATACAACGTGTGTAGGATCACCTAGTTCCAAATCTCAGGTACTTAATTCAACAATAGTTTCTCTTTCACTAACAAAGTCCATTGTGGATAGATTTTGATGGCTACACAGTTTTCCTACTTGGGCGCATCATCCTAGACTCTTCAGTCTGGTGGTAGCACCACACCAATGAGTATTTTTTTTCTGTGCTCACATGGCATAGAGGATCTACTATTAAACATTAATTGGTCCAGAAACTTCTCTTTATTACTATAACTGGAGCCATTTGCCTTGCCCTTCTCTGCTTCAGGTTTATGGAAGTGCAGGCACCACCATCCTGTGTTCTGGATGTTGAAGAGTATTAGATTTTGCACTATTAAGCTACCACAGGTAAGGTAAGCCATTGTGAGAAGCCAGCAGGATATCAGGGATGTTTTAACAGCTTCCTCTAAATTTTGATGTTTGTGAATCCTACTTTCATTTTCAGTGTTATCTAAAAGGGTAGAAATTATACTTAGACCTAGCTTACACTCCGTGAAGGAACAGCATATGTGAGAAGTAGATTTTTTAGAGGAGATGCAGGATATGTGACAGTGTTAGATGTCCCTTCTCAGAAATAGCAAGCAGGGTGCAGTTCAGAGTACATCTGCATTGTATTCTCAGACCTAAGGAAACATTGTTTCATGATATTCTGTTTTTCAACTTTATTTCACTCAGATGCAGTGACTGAAGTGAAGACAGACATCTATGTGACCAGTTTTGGCCCTGTGTCAGACACTGACATGGTAAGTATGGTTCCTGAAAAGGAAAAAGAGAAAGACGATTCAATAGGTGAAAGGAAACAAATTGTCATTTTCCACAGCCAAACTCCAATCTATGTTCTAAGGAGATACCTTGTCCCATGAATTTCTTTCTTACTAGCATTTTTTGGACAAATGTGCCTTTTCCATGCCATCTTCACCTGTATCCATAAACTGTACTAAGCCACACAGGAGTATCTGTCTCTTCTTTTTTATCTTTAAAATTTGGCTTAGTTCTGTATCTGCAATTATCTCTTAACACTTTTCTAGTACCATAACTATTTGTCCAAATTGGTCATTTGAACAGAGTGGTGTGATAGTTCCTATTGTTGGTCAAGTAACCAGTAATGCCACCCAAGATGGCTGTTCCTTGCAATTGGTGGATCTCTGTGAGTTCGAGGCCAGCCTGGTCGATTCAGTGAGTGCAGGACAGCCAGGACTATTACACAGAGAAACTAAAAAAAAATATTGGTCTTATAGATGTGGGCAGAGGGAGAGCTACAGCACACACCCAAGCAACAGTGCAGTGGAGAAATAGTCAGCAAGGGGGTACTAAGGAGCTGGCTGCAAAAATTCCCTCTCCTCACACCATTCTCTTCTGGTGTACAAGCAAACAATCTGATTCTGATGAAGATTTAAATATCAGATATTGGACTATATGCTTTTCCACAGAGGAAAAAAAATGAAGCTATTGTCTACTTTGTATTTCTGGGATTTGGTAGATGCCCAGTAAAATTTTGTTGAATGGCTTTATACTGAAAATATATATTGAGTTAGTTTTTAAGACTGCATACATCTAGGTTTCCCTGGATGGACTGGAACTCACTGTGTAGATCAGGCTGACCTTGAACTCATGATAATCTTCATTCTTCTGCTTAAATTTGAATGATAGGATCAGGCAGGGAATGAAATTCCTAATATTTAGCAATATATGTTTAAATCAGCATACTTCATCCAACATTCTGATATCTTCTGTATGTCTGTTTTTAGTGTGGCATGCCCAGCCCATTGTGTGGGTGCTGAGGATCTCAACTCACACTGCTTTGGGCGATTACATTACTATCTTTCAGCCCTAAGAAAATTTAACTTTAAAATGAAATTTTAACACATTTTTTTTCTTACACACACACTCACACACACACACACACACACACACACACACACCACATTTTCTTATTGTCTCTCATTCATTATCAACCACAAATACATTCAGACAAATGTACATATATACACCAAACACACCTAGAAGGCACAGAGCTGATGCAGTATCTTAAATAGTCTATAGACATACAAACACATGCAAACAGGTATCTGAACCCAGACATACCAGTGAAACACACACAAAGTCTCTTCACCTGACTTGTTGTTTCTTTCTCTTTTCCAAGGCTGGTTATTTCACTTACTTGTTTATATTTCAATAGGATTAAAGCAATAGAATGAATGGATCTTTCCTGCATGGGTCAAACAAATTCGTTGTTCTTTTAGTAGCATTGCCATCCCTTCTTAAGGCTGTAGTTCATCTGAGCAAGAAACACATTGCTGTTGCTTTTCAAAGGTTTCCTGTCTGTACTCGGTAGTGTGTAGCAGTTGATCACAGTCTGACTTTGGTGATGAGTTACAGCAAGAACCTAAGTATGCCTGATAACAGAAAACATGAAAAAGTAAATGAAACTTAATTTGGAGTAGAAGAAATGAGTAGGAAACTGGATGTAATTGGAATTTTATAGGCGTCCTGATTGAACAGGTCATGATAACTCTGCAATAAATGGAGTGAAATAATACAAGGCTCCTCAGTAGTATCAATACTGTGAGACAGCAAAAGACCTTGTCCCAATTTGATTGAATTTAGGCCATGTGCCTTTCTGTAAGTACCTATTATTAGGAGTGATTAGGCCATTTTCTTGATTAGATATACGGAATGGTGGTAGAGAGGTGGCAATGACAGGCAGAATGGCTGCAAAAGATTTAGTGAAAATGTATTTTAATATTGGGACTGTCTATCCCTTAACAGTGAAAAACAAATCTTCACAGATGGAAAAATTCCCCATGGTATCCCAAGATCTTTTGTTTAAAGTTGTTGTATAATATTTTCTTTCTTTTTTTATCTTTTTTTATTTTTTCCTTTATTTTTTATTTCTTCAAGTTACATCTCAATCGCAGTCCCCTCCCTATTCCCCCTCCAGTCCCTCCCTCCAACCCTCAATACCCCATCCTCTTACCTTTTTTTTTCTTTTAAGTTTAAGGTATATCTTATTTCCCCCTACACTTTCTCCTTTCAGTCCAACAAATGGCTCTTTCTCTTATAATAATAAATACAATACAGTACAACAGAGGTAATTAGGCCACAGTTATGAGGGTTATATGGCTTAATGTACATTCCCAATGACCAGTCCATATGTATTTGGTACCTGACTTTAACATTCTACTATCTAAACATCTCCATGAGTTTACAGTTCTATATCTGACTCAACATTCATACTGATTGCAACACAATTTTAAAAGTATCTTCTTAGATGTATATCACTCTCTTGACTCCTAAACAACTCAAAATTTAATTATGAGACTTTATCTATCTGTTCTTCAATCACCTCAGAGACCTGAGAGGGATAAATATATCTGATTTTATAGGAAGTACAGGGTCTGCAGCTTCCCAAACTAAGAAATGACATACCAGTGGCTGCCTGGACAGTTCCCATTTTTCTCTCCATACATTACAGCATCGCTCTTCAGCCATTTGGCCCTTCTTCTCTGACAGACATTGATTGTAGAGCAGGGGTTATGAAGGACTTACCTACCCTGTCTTGGCAGAGCTAGGCTGTCGACTTACCTGCTTCCAGGTTTTGTCCTTTTTGGACAGCATTCTGTCTACAGTTGGAGCAAGGGGCTTTTCCTACCAAGAGATAGGCTTGCGACTAATTCAATCATCTCCCACTGGAGATTCTTCGATGCTCATCTTCTACTTGCAGGAGAATAGGGGGTGCTGTCAGGAGTTGATATGTCTTGATATAAAAAATCTAAAGTTACAAAAACATCTTTGAATACCATATTCTGCAGATCTCTTGAGGTTTTTGAATATTTTCTTTCTTAATGTTCATTTTATACATTTGAGTTAAAATATAATTACATCACTCTTGCATTCTCTTTCTTTACTTCAGCCCCTCCCAACCCCTTCCTCGAACTCCTCCCATATATGCTCTTCCCCACTCTCAAATTGAAGCCTCTTCTTTCCCAATTATTATTGTTAAGATCCTTTGAATTACAGTGTATATCATGGAGGCTAAGGAACTGTAAAGTAGGAAAGTTTAGATTTTACTTCTAGGTGTTCCTCACCCTTTCCTGAAGGATTCTTTGACTGCTAAAATTCAGTAAGGTAACAAGTGCTAGCAGGAAATCTTCAACTGAGAAATTTCCTGGGAAATACAATAGGTATCCAAGTAATGAAGTAAGTAAATAATACAGTCATAGAACTGACGTCCTTACTCACTGGGAAAACAAACCCTGGAAGCTTGAGGAATGAGAACAGATATTAGACATTATACTCATAATTCTTGATAATGAATTCATGTAACATATTCTGTTCTGATGGATGATTATGGAAATTGTGCAAAATTATCAAAACATCTATCACACAGAAAGAAGTGGCCATTATAAAGATAATAATAGGTCAGGGGAAGTGTGGGTCTCCCTTCCTCAGAGGTCATTGTCCACCAGCCCAGGAGGGCAAGGGGAGCAGAGACAGGGAGCAGGGTTTGGACGGCTTTGAGTATGGTGGAAAGACTTCAGGGAGACAGTTCAGCTTTATTTGGGGTAAACAAGGGCTGTGTAGACTTGGGGAGAAGGTAGGGGTTTCCAGTGTGGGTGTACATTATTGGCTGGGTCTTAGGTACTGGGAATGCTCGATTTACATGAAGAGCAATTCCAAGTGTTTGCTAGGCAAATTCCTATCAGGAGAGAGGAAGCTGAACCTGTAATTTGGATATAGACTATGTAACTAGCTCAGAGGTGGCATGGCAGAGGTGTTGGGGAGGTCATGCACAGGGCGGGGGAGGTGAGGGAAGAGGCCCAAAAGAAGGAGAGCAGTCCTTACTCTGGCTGGTCTCTACAAGAGATTTTCAGGGTTTGGGAATATCTCAGTCTCACTCTTGCTCAGACCAGCTTCACCCTCTGCCCCTAGGTGTCCACAAAGATTCCTGTACTGGTAGCAGTAGACTTGAAATCTGTTCGTCCCTAGCATTGAAAAAGAGGATATGGTCTTGAGTTAAGACTATTCCAAGTTTTCTAAGATATCACCAGACTGATTTCCATAGTGGTTGTACAAGTTTGCACTCCTACCAGCAATGGAGGAGTGTTCCCCTTTCTCCACACCCTCGCCAGCATGTGCTGTCATTTGAGTTTTTGGTTTTAGCCATTCTGACAGGTGTGAGATGGAATCTCAGAGTCATCTTAAGTTGCATTTCTCTGATGATTAAGGATGTTGAGCATTTCTTCAAATGTCTCATTTCCATACCACTTCTGGGTATCCACCCAAAGGATTCCTACTCAAACCACAAGGACATATCCTCATCTATGTTCATAGCACCTTTATTTGTAATAGCTAGAAACTGGAAACAACCCAGATGTCCCTCAACCAATGAATGGATAAAAAAAATTGTGGTACATTTAACCCAATGGAATACTACTCAGCTATCAGAAACAAGGAAATCATGCAATTCACAGCCAAATGGATGAGAAAAGCTCATCCTGAGTTAGCTAACCCAGATTCAGAAAGATGTACATGGCATGTATTCACTTATAGTTGGATATCAGCCATATAGTACAGGATAACTATCCTACAACAAACACACCAAAAGGATCAGGAACCTAGACTTTGTAACCTATTAATGGGACAATTTGCCCTAGGGGTGCTACCATGTGGTCCCCCAGTACAAGAGGAAGCTCTTAGCCCTCATAGGACTGCTGAACTGGAGGGACTGACTGATATGTAGAAACATTCCACATAGGAAGAGTGGGATGGGTGGGAGAGGGAGGAGAGGGTGGGAGGGTGGAACGGGGGGGTGGGCATGGAAAGAGGGCACTCTGATGGAGATGTAACTTGAAGTAAAAAATAAACATAAAAAGTAACATTTAAAACAAACAAAAAAAAAAAAAAGAAAAAGAGGGTATGTCCACTTCAGGTCCTTCCATACTGCAGTCTGAGGTACACAGTGGATTGACCTATTTGAATGCCTCTTCATTTGATTGTCTATTAGTATATTTTCAGATGCAATTAAGAAAGGGGTCTATATTCTTATGTTTCCTAGGAATCTATGATTAGTTTTCTCCTGGGATTTGTGTAACATACATAGCCAGGCCACATGCAAATGCTTAGAAGAGCATTTTAAGGGCCGTGCATCACAGAAAGAGTGTTGTGGATTCGCTTCTCCAAGTGGAGAATGATGGGTAGAAAGGAAAAGGGGAGAAGGTGCTCAAAATGGGAAAAATAAGTTGTCATGTATGTCGAACCCATCATTCTGTTAAATAGGCCTGAGTCTTGAAATATTTTTCTGGTGCTCGTTTTCACATGGCATTTTTGGAGAGTTGAAACCCACATAGGAAAAATGTTAAGTGCCTTTCCTAGGAGGCAAACTTAGGCTTATTTATCTGGAAGATTTTATTTAAATACCTCAGAAAACAACAGAATTCATTTGTCAGTTTAGCAGCAACCATTCTTAGAGAATATGCAAGACCTCAATCTGCAAGGAAGTAATTGATAGCATTTCTAGAATAGTTAGGTCAAAATCTGATTGCTTTCAGTCAAAGGTCGTGCGATACTTAAGGGACAAACAGTTACTGTCTGATTTTTCTCCAGCAACTTTGATTCTGCAGAAAAATGTATAAAAAAGAGATTTATATAGCCTAGCTTGAAAAGATTATTAAATTATTTAATGGGAATATTCTTAAAATATGTCAAATTTAAAATTAACAACCATCCTAGATATAGATAAAAAATCCTTTGTACCAAACATTGAAAGCTATTCTTTTGATACATTTAATTCTACTAAGATAACTACTATCAACTAATCCATTCAGTCATTCTCTTCTTTGTGTGTATTTAGGCTGCTTCTTATTTTTAAATAGAAAACATAATGATACAATAAAATTTCACAAACCTCCAGTGAGCATGTCTGAGTTTCTATAGGGTATGTGCCTATATATAAATTCTGTGATTCATATGACCTATGTATGCTTTACAGTTTTCAGAACAAATACTTTTGTGATGTGCCAATTTACAGTTCATTAATGTTGCAGATTGTCACACTTTTATGTTTGATAGTTTTATGGATATGAAATAATACCTAATTGATTATATTCACATTTTCCTGATTCCCATAGAGGTTAAGAATGTTTTCAAACTGTGCTACCACCCCTGTAACCAAATTTCACACATATCCTATTTCCTTCCAATTCTTTATGTGTGTATGCATACTTGTAGAAGTCAGAGTACAATCTGGAGTCGGTTCTCTCCCTCTACCTTGTGGATCCCAGGGATCAAGTTTAAGTCATCAGGCTTGGTGGCAAGTACCTTTCTTCTCTGATCCATATTGCCCATTTTGGCACGTTTCTTTTCTTTAATTAATTAATTAATTAATATTTTATTGAAAATAGAGTATTCTCTCACACAATACATCTCGACCAGTTTCCCTACCCTGTTGACACTTTTCAACTGAGGGTTTTTTTGTGACCTGTGTATGTACTTGCACATGCACTTGTGTGTGTGTGTTCACATGCACATTCAGTTAACTGATGATTTCTAAGTATTAGATTGTTTCAACAAATGTTCAACAAATGATGACAATTTGAAGTTAATTTTTAATTGTAAAAGGTAGGATTCATAATCATGATATTTCCTAGAAAGGCCAGTGACAGATAACTCTGAGTAGAAATCATAAAGAGCATCCACTCTATATTCCATTCTGACATTCATAAGAGATGTGTGTTTATTTATGAACATAATTGAAAATATGCAACTTCCCTTTGACATTATTATTAAGATGAATTTTTCTCCTCTAATCTGTGTTTATTTGCATTAATAAATAATCCAGTGTTATGCTGTTTTTGCATTTATTGGAATAATTCAGCTTGCTTTTCATGTAATATTTTATTTATTTCTTAGTTTGTTATACTACTGTTTTATGCATAGCCTATGATCATAGTTGTTCTTGAATTCAAATGTTGCTCTTTTTTGCTACTATTCATTTCCAGCCCACCACCATTTTTAGCATATTTAATTAAAGAGGCTGTTAACTGACTGCCTTGATTTTATTTTTATTTAGTTATTATTTAATGTACATATGAGTTATAGTGTGATAATTCAGCACATATATATGATGTACAATGATAAAATCATGCCCAATTTTAATTCCTTACCACTGCCTTTCTTTGTAGTTCTTTGATGTCCTCTTTCCATAATGATTCCACATTTGTTTCTTTTTCTTTATTAAATTTGTGAGAAGTTTTGAAACTGGTATTGTTTTCAAAGCCACATTTGTCTGTCTGTGTGTATGTATGTATGTATATCTTTATGTACGTATATATTTCTAGTACTATTTCTTTGTGTTTTCTATTTGATTTTGTTCTTGTATGAGTTGTCTCTTATTTTACTTTCTTTGTGTGTGTGTTCTGTAGTCCTTTCATGATTCCCTTTAAATCTTCACTATCAGTTTCATTCCAAGCACCACTATAGAAAGCCAAAACAAGACTTCAGACATAAACATTTATCATTTTCAATCAGAGCTAACTATCCTTTCTTATATCTAATTTTTCTGGTATTTTACTATGTGTTAAATTGAAAACCCTATGTGTATTCATTGGTTCATACTAATGAATTACTCATTGAGTTTATTTTTATTATTGAGAATTGATTTTTTGTTATTATAATGTTTACTTATTACAGCAAGTTACATCTCCATCACAGTGCCCTCTTTCCACCCCTCCCATTCCACCCTCTCCTCCCTCTCCCACCTATCCCACTCCTCCAATGTGGAGTGTCCCTACATATCAGCCCCTCTCATTTCAACAGCCATATGAGGGCTAAGAGCTTCCTCTTGCACTGGGGCCTACATGGAAGCACCCCAGGGCAAATTGTCCCATTGATAGGTCACAGAGTCTATGTTCCTGATCTTTTTGGTGTGTTGGTTGTAGGATAGTTATCCTGTACTAGAGCTTTTATTTGTTGAGAACTTGTTTGTGTTTGTTGATTTTTCCACACAATTCAATATTTGACTTTGCATTTTTGTTATATGTTGTTATTATATACATAATAGAGATATTTTATTAGTGTTATAAAAAAGAAAAATCAGAAATTATAAGGATTTTAAAATAATTTCCACCTCATCTTTCCCCCGAGCTCCTTTCATGTTCCCTCATTCACTTGTTTTCTTTAATTGTACACACAACCTATTGAACCTATATTGAGCAACCTATAGTGTTGCTCACATGTGTGTGTGTGTGTGTGTGTTTAGTGCTGACAACTTGAGATCAGATAACCTTTATCAGATATCCTATCAGGAGGCTCATCCCTGAACAAAAAGATTGAAGAAGACTCTAGAAAATGGAAATACTTCCCATACTCATGGATTAGTAGAAACAATATTGTGAAAATGACAATCATACCCAAATCATCCTACAGATTCAATGTAATCCTGATCAAAGTCCCTAGATATTCCTCACAAAAATAGGAAAAAAAATCCTAAAATTCACATTGAACCACAAAAGACTCTGGAAAACTGAAGCAATGCCAAATAAACTGAACAATTCTGGAAGGATTAGCATTCCAGATTTCAAGCTCTGTTATTTCCAATGGGATGATCAATGAATGTCTTTGTTGCAGTGAATTTTAAACGATTTGTATTTTCCACTTGACATACTCCTTTTAAAAAATGGAATTATACTTTATAGCAAAGGCAAAACTTTATCATATCGTCCGTCTTGTGTATATTGTATACTTTTTTTTATAAGTTTTTCTATTCTTTTTAAATCCTGATTGTAGCTCCCTCCCTCCACTCCTCTAGGTCCCACCCTTCTGCTTGCTTCACCCCCTTTCCCTTATCCTCCCCCTTCTCCCCAGGAAAGAGAAACTTCTTTTCTCCATACCATTCTACCCAGCATATCTAGTTGATCCGGACTGAGCACATTCTCCTACACTGAGGCCAGGCACCACAGCCTTATTAGGGGAAGTGATCAAAAGCAGGCATCAGAGCCCATGTCAGAGATAGGCCCCACACCACTTGCTAGGGGCCCCAAATGTTGACCAAGCTGTCCATTGGTTACATATGTAAGGGGTCTAGGTCCAGGCCATGCATGCTCTTTGATTGGTGCTTCAGTCTCTGTGAGTCCCTGTGGGCCTAGGTTAGTTGACTCTGTTGATCTTCTTGTGGAGTTCTTATCCCTTCCATGTTTTTCTATCCTTCCCCCCACTCTTCCACAAGACACCCTGAGCTCTGCTAATGTTTGGAGGTGAGTCTCAGCTTCTGTTTGGATCCTCTGCTGCATGGAGTTTCTCACAGGACAGTTATCCTGTGCTCCTGTCTGTAAACATAGCAGAGTGTCATTAATAGTGATCAGGGTTGGCTCTCTCCCTTGGGGTAGATCTCAGGTTGGGCCCATCTTTGGTAGGTCATTCCCTCTATGTCTGCTATGTCTTTATCCCTGCACATATTGTACACAGGGTAAATTTTGGGTTGAAGTTTTTGTGGGTGGGTTGGTTATCCCCTAGAAGTTCTACCTAGCTAGAAGTTGGCCTCTTCAGTCTCCATATACCCCTGCTGCTAGGTGTCTCAGCTAGAGTCACCCCCATATCCTCCCAGGGGCCCACCCTATTGCCAGTCTCCAGCTTTTCTCAGAGACGCCCCCCCTAGGTTTCTCATGTTTCTCCCAGCCCTCTCACCTCTCACCCCACTCTCCTCACAACTGATTCTCTCCTTCCCTTCCCTCCTCTCTCCCTCTTCTACACAGTTCCCTCTTTGGTTGTCCTCAAATCAGCTGTATCAAATAAAGTTGTTCTATTTTATGTCTTCTGACCCTTACCCTGACCTATTCAATATTTTATTCTCTTTCCTTCTTTTCATAGAATTGAAACACTTGTTTTTCCTATTTTTTATATTTTATATCCTTTCAATTATATTCATGAGTGATTACCTTAAATGTTAACATATATACTTGACAATCAAATGATATTTCACACCTCCACTCTCCTTCCAAATTTTATAAAGATGTATCACCTCACATGTTTTATTACCTCCTTCCATGTAGCTTGTTCTAATTAGTTTTTCTAACTTATTCTCTTAACCCTTATTAGATATTTTTAAAACTTATGCATAATATGCCAGAACATGTGCTTGCTCTTCCCTGTTTCATATTCACAAGAGTTTTTTTTCAACTACAAGAAGATATTTTTGTAGAAGGCATTTTGAGAGGGTTCATTTAATCATTTACTTATAATTGTTCATAGACAGTATACTTTATGTTAGGTAGAGTTTCAGATGCTGAAGATATAGCAGTGAGCAGAAAAAGTCCCTACCATAATGAAATGTCCAGTAGACAAAGACATAGTTAGTCAGTGCTGTGAAGAAGAAAAGTAACAGATTGTCAGGAGAGTAGGATTGCTATTATTTTATGATGAGGTGATCAGAGAATGTTCCCTTCCTGTACAATCCATTGAGGCCATAGGAAAAGCTAGGATTAGAATGGCTCTTCAGTACTAAATGCTCACTCTCACTGTACTTGTTTACAATTAGCTTTATGCTTGCCTAACTCTGTCAACCATAGAATCTGGGAATAATAGTCCATCCCCTCTCCCCACTTTGGCACTTCCAAGATACATTTTCATTCTCTTTTTTACTTTTTTGTTATCTTTAAAAAGTCTGATGTCTAATTTCTTGAGCTCTTTGTAGATTTTGGATATTAGCCCTCTGTAAGACGTGGTGTTGGTAAAGATCTTTTCCCAGTCTGTAGACTGCTGTTTTGTTCGAATGACAGTGTCCTTTGCCTTATAGAAGCTTTTCAGTTTCATGAGGTCCCATTTATTGATTGTTGGTCTTAGAGCCTGAGCTGTTGGTGTTCTGTTTAGGAAGTTGTCACCTGTGCCAATTAGTTTGAGGCTTTTCTCCACTTTCTCTTCTATTAGATTTAGTGTGTCTGGTTTTATGTTAAGGTTTTTGATCCACTTGGATTTAAGTTTTGTGCAAGGTGATAAATATGCATCTATTTGCATTGTTTTACATGTTGACAATATCTTAGAAAGCTCAGAATAGCTTGACCTGAAGACCCAGCCATTCCTCTCCTGGATATACATCCATATGATTCCTCAGCAAACCACAAGGACATCTCAACTATGTTCATAGCAGCTTTGTTTATAATAGCTAGAAACTGGAAACAAATCTCCCTCAACAGATGAATGGATAAAAACAAACAAACAAACCTATGATACATTTACACAATGGAATACTACTCAGCTATCAAAAACAAGGAACTCATGAAATTTGCTACCAAATGAATGGCACTAGAAAAGCTCATCCTGAGTGAGCTAACCCAGACCCAGAAAGATGCGCATGACATCTATTCACTTATAGCCGGAATTTACCCATATAGTACAACTATACTACAACTACCAGACCCAAAGAAACAGGAACATAGACTTTGTTACCTGTTAGTGGGACACTTTGCCCTAGTGGAGCTGTTATATAGATCCCTAGTACATGAGGAAGCTCTTAGCCCTCATATGACTGATGAACTGAAGAGGGGTGATATGTAGGGACACCCCACACCAAAGGAGTAGGATAGATGGGAGAAGGGGGAGAGGGTGCGAGGATAAGACTGGGAGGGGTGAAAGGAGGGGACTGTGATGGAGATGTAGCTTGAAGTAATAAATAAACATAAAAAAAACAAGTCTGGTGTCAACCAAATTGTGATCTCCTTTTTGGTATTCTTTAAGTCTGCTCTGTGCTGGATTAGCTTGGCTCCATTTTAGTTTATTGCATTTTCATGGTTCTTGAACCTAAGGATGCATATATTTGAACAGTTGTGGAAAGGCTCACCCATTAGTATATTGAAAATGGTTCCTCCCTTTTGCTGTTTTTCCACTGGTTTCAGAGATGCCCTCCTTCATTGATTTCCCTTCTCTCTCCCTCAGCCCTCTCACCTCTCCACACCCTCATCCTGCTCTCATCACATCTGATCCTCTCTTTGGATCCCCTCCACACACCCTTCTCACTCTGTTCCCTCTCTTCATACATTTCCTATATCTATTTTATGTTCCCTTCTGAGTGAGATTCAACAATCCTCCCTTGAGACCTCCTTGTTACTTAGGTTATTTGGGTCTGTGGATTGTAACATGGTTATCCTATACTTTATGGCTAAGATCCACTTGTAAGTAAGTACATACCATGTGTGTCTTTCTGGGTTTGGGTTACCTCACTCAGGATGATCTTTTCTAGTTCCATCCATTTGACTGCAAATTGCATGATTTCCTTGTTTTTAATAGCTGAGTAGTATTCTATTGTATAAATGTACCACTGTTTCTTTTATCCCTTCTTCTGCTGAGGGACATTTGGGTTGTTTCCAGTTTCTAGCTATTAAAAATAAAACTGCTATGAACATAGTTGAGGAGATGTCCTTGTGGTTTGGTGAGGAATCTTTTGGATGTATACCCAGAAGTGGAATGGATGGATCTTGAGGTTGAGCTGTTCCAAATTTTCTAAGATATCACCAGAGTGATTTCCATAGTGGTTGAACAAGCTTTGCATTCCCAGCAGCAACGGAGGAGTGTTCCCCTTTCTCAGTATTCTCCCCAGCATATGCTGTCACTTGAGATTTTGAAATTAGCCCTTCTGACTGGTGTAAGATGGAATCTCAGTGTCCAGTTGGTTTCCATTTCTCTGATGAGCAAGGATCCTGAACATTTTTAAAGTTCTTCTCCACCATTAGAGATTCCTCTGTTGTGAATTCTTGGTTTAGTTCTATTCCCCATTTTTTGATTGGATTATTTGGTTTGTTGATTTTCAGTTTCTTGAGTTCCTTAAATATTTTTGATATTAGCCCTCTGTCTGAAGTGGGGTTGGTGAAGATCTTTTTCCAATCTGTGGGCTGCCGTTTTGTTCTGTTGACAGTGTCCTTTGCCTTATAGAAGCTTGTCAGTTTCATGAGGACTTTTTATCAATTGTTAATATTAGTGCCTGAGCTTTTGGTGTTGTGTTTAGGCAATTGTTTCCTGTTCCAATGAATTCAAACTCCTATGAGGATATGGGGGTGACCCTAGCTGAGACCCCTGGCAGCAGAGGATATGGAGACAAAAGTGGCCTGGCAGGACTTGTGGAGGGAGGAGGACACCAACTGACCCACAGAACCTTTGACCCATAATTTACACTGCATATAAGATATGCAGGGATAAAGATGGAGTAGTGATTAAGGGAATGGCCAACTAATGACTGGCCCAACTTGAGGCCCAACTGCCGGTAAGTCCTGACAGTATTAGTGATGCTCTGCTATGCTTGCAGACAGGGGCCCAGCATAGCTGCCATCTGAGAGGCCCCATCCAGTATAGGGTCAAATATATGCTGAAACACAGCCAAACATTAGGTGGAGCTTGAAGAGTCTTGCAGAAAAGAGGGAGGAAAAATGGAGGAACCCAAAGGTTACAAGATCTTCACAAGAAGACCAACAGAGTCAACTAACCTAGGCATCTGGGGGCTTACATAAACTGAAGCACCAACCAAAAAGCATGTGTGGTATGGACCTAGGCTCCCTACACATATGTATCTGATAGGCAGCTTGCTTTTCATGTAGATCCCCTAGCAAGTAGAGCAGAGACTGTCCCTGACATGGACCCTGTTGCCTGTTTGTGGATCACTTTACTCTAGTTGGGTTGCCTTGTGTGGCCTCAGTGGAAGAGGATGCTCTTAGTCCTTGTATGACTTGAAGAGCTGGGGTGGATTGATGGGGGTGTTCCCCATTTCTGAGAAGGAGGCGAGGGGGTAAGAGGGTAGGGGCTCTGAGGGTAGGAACTGGAGGAGAGGAGGGCTGTGATAGGGATGTAAAATAAATAAATGAATAAATCAATTATATATAAAATTGTTCCTCCTTCACTTTCTCTATTTTTCTCATGTTTGCAATCTTCTTGAGCATCCACTGAATCTTTCCCTTTTATCCATGTTAAAATGATAGGAAAGATTTATCTTCTTATATTCCATTATTTATCTGCCTGAAATGTAAACTGAGCAATTTTTCCTCATTTATTTATTATATTATTTCTTCATGATTATTTAATCATTTACTTATAATTGTACAAAAAAGTATACTTTATGTTAGGTATGTTAGGTAGTTCATTAATCTCTGTACAGTAACATCAAGTCTACTACTGATTAAATTTTTTTTCTGGTACTCGTTTTCTTCTATAGTATATGACTTCAAGTAGGTCCCTTTTCAAAGCTGTTTTCTATTTTTCTTCTCCCCCCCAAAACCTTTTGTTATTTTAACAGTGCATCTTTCTTAAACTCTATTTCAGAATTAAATTATATGAAGTCTTTGAAGTGAGTCTAATGTCATTAGATGCTGTATTGGATGCTGACCATTGTCTTAGGTTGTTGTACATTACAATATTCTTTTCACCTAACATTGATTTATCTCATTGTTCTTCCAGAGTGTTTTTGTGACACTTCCTCCTTTGGCATCTGAGACCAATTTTTATGTCAGTTTCTCAATTTGAAATTTTTAAGCAGACAATGTACACTCATTTGGACATCAATCCAAGATTAGATGAGACCGAACTTCAATAGAAATATCTTTCCTTCCAGCTACTTCCTTTTTGGATTTTTGTGCTGTGGGTTGATTCTTGCTAATTTTATCCAGTTCACCCTTTTTGTTGAGGCTGGAACATTTCAGGACTGTGGCTTTATATGGGAGTCTAGTTGTAGTCTATAGGTCTAACCTGTTGTCCTAGTTACTGATAAAGCCTCCGGCCTCTCTCCAAAGTGTTTCACTTCAGTTAACAGTTATAGGGTCATCCTATTCATAGGCGGGGATGTGAATGAGATCCTCCAGGGGGAAAAGAACAAGACTGTTCAATTTATAGAGAGCTCAGACATGAAGGCAATAATGCACGTCAGGGAAGACTTTATTGAAGGTATGTTTACAAGAAGTTAGTGGATTGAATTTTCATATACTTCCAGTTGCTATTTCATTAAAACAAAAAAACCTGGCTAACGGAAGGATATCTCTGTGCTTTTTGTCCTTTTTTAGTTTAATTTAAATTTTATTTAGAACTTAAAGCAAAATCAAAAATTAAATTCAAAAATATTTAATAAAACTAGATGTAGCATTCTTCTAGTCACCAATGAACTATAACTCAATAATTTTAAAAAGCAAAATTTTAAAGTTTGTATAAAATTTAATACAAAGCAGTCTGTAAAATATAGTTTAAAAGACAAAATGATTTTTGTGCATCCAAATAACCTTTCAGTTCCTAACTTTATTGATATTTTTAGTTTTTTTTTCTTCGTTTTTTGAGACAGGGTTTCTCTGTGTAGCCTGGACTGTCCTAGAACTCACTCTGTAAGCTGGCCTTAAACTCTCAGAGATTTTCCTGCCTCTGCCTCCTAGAGTGCTGGGATTAAAACCATGAGCCATCACTCTTGGCAATTACAGACAGTTTCAAACTGTCATGTGGGTGCTGGGATTTGAAACCAGGTCCTTTGGAAGATCAGCCAGTGCTCTTAACTGCTGAGCCATCTCTCCAGACCCTACTTCTTTTGTTTTATGGATACCAGTAAGGTATTTTTGGCATTCTCATTGTATGTGAATAATTTTCCTTCTTTTCACTCCTAGTGACTTTTTTTTTTACTTTCAAAAATATTTTAGTTTTTAGAACCATTTTTCACAAAATAGAATATAATAAGATAAAACAAAAACCATCATATCATTGTTACACAACCAGCGGAAAGGAAAAGCCCCAAGAGTAGACTCAAGAATCAGAGACCCACTTGTTCACAAACCCAGGAATCTCATAAGAACAGTAAGCTAGAAGCTGTAATATATATGCAGAGGATATGGTGAAGACCTGTGCAGGCCCGGTGCATGGTGCCTTAATCAGTGCGAGTGCATATGAGCTTTGATCATGTTTCTTTAGGGGGCCTTGTTCTCCTGGTATCCTCTATCTTCTGTGTTACTTATACTCTATCTACCTCACTTCCACTGGGTTCCTTGAGCTCTGAGGGGAGAGATTTCCTTTTTAGTGATCAGCTAAGGATTTGGTTATAGTCTGTAATCAGATGTAGGGACTTATATTTTCAGTTGGTCTATTGCTTTAAGAAACTGACCAGCAGTTGTAGGTCATATTCTTGGTCTGAACGTTTGCTGTGACACGTTAAACTAATAAGATTTTAGAGTTTTGCCAGCTGAGTTGTGATAGCTTGAGAAATTTCTTCCATTTAAACAGCAGCAAACTCATAAACATCACCCATCATATTTATTGGAGTTAGTGGAGGACTACTCTATTTTTTAAACCTGCTTTTAACAGAAACACATTTACGGATAGTCCAATTTTCTGCCAGGATTTGAAGTAGATAATATACTCATATTTGGGGGCCCATCCCTTCTGTGATACTCTTGCTGCCAAGAGTATCACACCCAGTATTCTAGATTTCCTGACAACATGGCCGATAATGTTACATACGCCAGAAGAATTCTAGATCTGGAGATCATGTTCCAGAAAGAAAAAGAGAAATGGCTTGGAAAATATCTCATAAGTGAAGAGCTCACTTCATATGCATGAGAACCTGTCTAGATCCCCTGAACACATGTAAAAACCTAGAGCTCAGATGAAATTTGTATTAAAATACATGGTTTGCTTTTATGGTTATGGTTGTATGACCTTTAATGTTCATATGATACCATTCATCAATAAAAACAAAGAGGTTTTTTTCTGCTAGAGATGTCATGGCACAGAGAAGAATAGTCTTGTGCTCAGCTTATATTATATGTAGAGCAATGTTAGCAATGATTTTCTAATATATCTAATATGTTAGATATAGTATCACCAGTAATTAGTTAATATGGCAATAATTTTCAGTCATTATACTCACCAGTAAGTAACTCTAATAGACTCCTCCTCTGTATCACAGGAAATATTTCAGTTAATATTTGCCAAGGGCATTGTTGATCCTCATCAGAACCCTACTGAAATTTTTGTTTTACTATTTCTTTCTTGCTTTCTCTGTTCTAGGAATATACTATTGATGTATTTTTTAGACAGACATGGCATGATGAAAGACTGAAATTTGATGGACCCATGAAGATCCTTCCACTGAACAATCTTCTGGCTAGTAAGATATGGACTCCTGACACCTTCTTCCACAATGGGAAAAAATCAGTGGCTCACAATATGACAACACCCAACAAGCTACTCAGACTGGTAGACAATGGGACTCTACTCTATACAATGAGGTAAGAGAGTGGTAAACCTTACTCCCAATATATTGGAGCTAGGGCTTATATTGAAAGTAGTGGGTTTTAGGTTAGACATCGAAATTTTGTCTGGTTTATCACACAGACACATGTATCTTACATTTTATATGTATTTAGTAATATATACATATATATATGAATTCAATAGTTTTATATACATACTAATCTTTCAAGTTTTTAGATTTGTATACTATGCATTTTGAAAAAAATGTATATATTTCAAGTACATATATTTGTACGTACAGATTGCTACATAAGCACACTTTTATCACATTTACATGTATGCACACATACATGCCTGTTGTATATTTCATATAGTCCACACATGAACATTCTGAGACACAAAGAAGCATATGTTCTTATTGTATAAATATGTGCATGTTCAAAAACTTATATGTATGAACAGAGGCACATATGTGTTCAAGAACACCTAAATACAAAAACATTTTAAGAAGTATGAACACTGTGCTCATTTTAGAACATGGTAATTTTAAATGCAGTACCAAAGCAGTCCAGTGATTGAGATATTAAGAGATATTATCTAGAAAATTTATAACAAAAATTGTTTTGTGTCATATTGTATGTGGTACAGAAGTTTGATATGAATAAATTTTCCAAATAAATTCAGATTATACCTATTAATTGAAATACTCATAAAAGGGGATTACAAGATGGTGGTGACCAGTGCACAGGGTATCGGAGTAACAGGAGTTTAAACTCAGTCATTGCAGAGCGATTGTGAAGCTGTGCTGCTGACTGCCAAATGCAGACTGTGTCTATGGTTCCCTAGTGAACACTAGGAATAACCACCTCCCCAAACAGGCACCCAGGCTTCAGGAACAACCAACATAAGGCCTGCTGACTCTACCCTTCACCGCGGGAAGAACGCCAAAGTGTGAACAACACAGGGATCCATCTCAAGGTCCCAGCCTCTGGTCAATGGCCCTAACCAAATTCTTGATCTTCAGCCTCTATATCACCTAACCCTCCTCGCCAGGAGACCATCCAGACCACAAGATCATCCAGGTCAGACACACTCCACCCTAATCCCTTGCCAGTGAGTTCAGTGGAGACACAACCAGCAGAAATCAGTTGCAGGCTATCCCCTGAGATCTAGCCTCCAGCCCACCCCACCATCCTGAGGAATATCCTGGTCCCCAGGAATATCCATACTCTGGCCAAGGGTTCTATCCCCTGGGCTCAGAGGTTCAGTGAGCAACAGGAACAACCAACACTAGGGACAATCAGATGGTAGAGGTCAGTGGAGGAACAAAAGCAACAAAACTGAAGACCACATGGCACCACCAGAACCCATTCATCCTAACACAGCAAGCCCTGGACACCTTCTCACACCTAAAACACACACAAACACACACACACACACACACACAAACAGTGCTACATATGTTATAAAAATAATAGAGGTCTTAAAAGAGGAAAACAAATCCCTCAAAGAAATTCAGGAAAATACATTCAAACAGAAAAAGGCAATGAACAAACCCTTTAATTAAAGAGACAAAGGAAAAATACAATCAGAAGAGAGAAGAAAACAAATAAAACTGCAAGAAAGAAATAGAGGTAATAAAGAAAACACAATCTGAGGCATTCCTGGAAATGGAAAACCCAGGAAAAAGAACAACAACTACAGACACAACCATAACCAGCAGAATACAAGAGATGGAAGAGAGAATCTCAGGCATAGAAGATATATTAGAAGAAATTGATACATTGCTCAAAGAAAGTACTAAGTCTAAAAAGTACCTAACACAAAACATTCAGGATATTTGGGACACTATGAAAAGACCAAAGATATGAATAATAGGAATAGAAGAAGATGCCCAGCTCAAAGGCCCAGAAAAATATCTTCAACAAATCATAGAAGAAAACTGCCCTTACTTTAAGAAAGAGATGTCTATATATTTTCTAAATCTAATTTATCTAACCCCTACATGTCTCCCTAGAGAACTGAACTTGACCTTATTTTATTTTTGTACATATTTTTTTAATTTATTTCTAAAAAAAATAAAAAATACATCTCAATCACAATCCCCCCTACTCCCCCCTCCAGTCCCACCCTTCCACCCTTCTCCCCCTCAACCCCCCTTCTTTTTTTTTTAGTTTAAGGTATTTATTTTCCCCCCAACACCTCTCCCTTTCAGCCCAAATAATGGTTTTTTTTCTTATAACTATAAATACAATACAAAGCAACAGAAATAAATAGGCCACGGTTATAAGAGTTATATGGCTTAGCATACATTCCCAATGTACAGTCCATATGTATTTGGCACCTGACTTTAACATTCTACTATCTAACCATCTCCATGAGTTTAAAGTTCTATATCTAACTCAGCTTTCATACTAACTTGCCTCATAATTTTAAAAATATCTTCTTAGATCCAGAACACCCTCTTGATTCCTAAACAACTCAAAATTTAACTCTGAGACTCTAGCTATCTATTCTTCAACCACCTCAGAGACCTGAGAGGGATAAATATATCTGATTATATAGGAAGTGCAGGGCCTGCAGCTTCCAAAACTAATAAATGACATACCAGTGGCTGCCTGGACAGTTCCCATTTTCTCTCTTAACTCGGGGCTTGAAGAGCATTATCAGCATGAAGTCAGCAAAAACAGGAAAGACTTAATAGACTGAAAAACAAGGTTGAAGTCAGGAAAAACAGGAAAGACTCAATAGACTTGAAGAAACAAAGTATCTGACCTGACATGGTTTTCAGCTGCTAAGTGGGCGGAGCCCAAATTAAGATGAAACAGAGTTCTTCCTATTTAAGGACAGTGCATGGAGCCCAGAAAAAGAAGAGGCCCCTGATGCTAGAGAGCTCCAAGAGTCCTGCTGAAAAAAGGGCTGGCCATTGATGGCCAGCTCTCTTCTTGAAGCAGAAAGAAGCCCGTGAGCAAAGAAAGCCTGAGCAAGACACCAAAAGGCCAAGGACTGGACCCTGTGGCTCAGCTTTTGCCTGGAGTGGTTTGATCTGTCCGATCAGTGGCCTAGGGGAAACTGTGCCTGGCTTTAAGGACTGAGGCAGAGCAGCTGAGTTCCTGATTCAAAAGAAGTAAGTTGGCCTGCAGACGGCAGAGAAGAAAGCATGAAGCCTTATTTAAGGTGAGACTGCAATAACCAACTACCCTGATGAACCTGCATCTGAGAGATCCAGAAAAAGCACTGCTAAGTGCGTTAAAGAATCTACAACAAAGACTGTATTCCTGATGACTGAGGACCTGCCCCAGAGACTGTATCATTCTAAAAGGTTATTAAAGTAGTTGTTATAATTATCAATAGGTTTAGTGGATAGGTTAAAGGGGTTGTAGGAATTTATAAGATGAATAGTTAAGAAATTGTTGGTGTTTGTTATAAGTGAATTTAGTAATAAATAAGTGTTAAATAATAATTAAAAAAAAGAAAGAGATGTCTATAAAGGTACAAGAAGTTTACAGAGCACCAAATAGGCTGGACCAAAAAAAAAAAAAAAAGAAAAAAAGAAAGAAAGAAAATCCCCTACCACATAATAATCAAAACAACAACAACAACAAAAGAATATTAAAATATCCAAGGTTTAAGTGCCAAGTAATATACAAAAGTAGACCTGTTAGAATTATACCAGACTTCTCAACAGGGAGTTCAAAAGAATTAAGGTCCTGGAAAGAGGTCATGCAGCCTCTAAGAAACCACAGGTGACAGCCCAGAATACCTGCCAAAACTTCCAACCACCATAGTTGGAGAAAACAAGAAATTCCATGAAAAAAAAAAAAACAAAATTTAAACAATATAATCATAAACCCAGCCCTACAGAAGATACTAGACAAAAAAACTGCAATCCAAGGAATTTAACTACAGGCAAGAAAACACAGGTAATAGATAACTCCTCTTCAGCAAACCCAAAAGAAAAATACACACACACAAGCACACACTCTACCACCACCAACATGAAAACAAGAAGAACTAACAATCATTGGTCATTGATGTCTCTCAACATTAATGGACTCAATCCCCCAGTAAAAAGAGAAAGGTTTACAGAATGTATGTGTGAACAGGACTCATCCTTCTGCTGCATATGAGAAAGACACCTCAGCAAAAATAGGGCTAGAAATAGCTTTTCCAAACAACGGACCCAAGAAGCAAGCTGGAGTAGACATCCTAATATATAATGAAATAGATTTTCAAAATAAACTAATCAAAAGAGATAGGGAAGGACACTTCATACTCATCAAAGGAAAAACCCACCAAGATGACATCTCAATTCTGAACACCTATGCCCCAAATACAAGAGCACTCACATGTGTAAAAGACACATTACTAAAGCTTAAATCACACATTGGTCCTTATACGGTAATAGTGGGAGACTTTAACATCCCACTATCACCAATGGACAGAGCTTCCAAACAGAAACCAAATGGAGAAATAATGAAGCTAACAGATGTCATGAATCAAATGGATCTGATAGATTATACAGAACTTTTCATCCAACACAAAAAATATATGGTCTTCTCAGCACCTCAAAGAACCTTTCCTAACATTGACCGTATAGTTGATCACAAAGAAAGCCTCCACTGATACAAGAAAACTGAAGTAACCACTTTTATTTTATCAGGTCACCATGTATTAAACCTGGATATTAATAACAACAGAAACAACAGAAAGCCTACATACTCATGGAAACTGAACAACTCTCCACAACATGACCAATGGGTCAGGGAAGAAATTAAAAAAAAAAACAAGAAATTAAAGACTTCCTAAAATGCAATGATAATGAAGGCACAACTTACTCAACCTTATGGTACAAAATGAAAGTAGTGCTAAGAGTACAGTTTATGGCAATAAATGCCTTCCTAAAGAAATTGGAGAGATCTCATACTGACAACTTAACAGCACACCTGAAAGCTCTAGGACAAAAAGAAGCAAATACATCAAAGAGGAGTAGATGGCAGGAAATAATCAAAATCTAGGCTGAAATTAATGAACTGTAAAGAAGAGAACAATACCAAGAATCAATGAAACAAAGAACTGGTTCTTTGAGAAAATCAACAAACTAGACAAACCCTTAGACAAACTAACTAAAATGGAGAGAGACAATGTACAAATTAACAAAATCAGAAATGAAAAGGGGGTTATAACAACAGACACTGAGGAAATCCTAAGCATCATTAGATCTTACTTCAAAAGCCTGTACTCCACAAAATTGGAAAATCTAAAGGAAATGGATGAGTTTCTTGATAAATTCTACTTACCAAAGTTAAATCAAGTTCAAGAAAACAATTTAAATAGCTCTATAAAACCTAAGGAAATAGAAGCAGTCATTAAAAGTCTCCCAACCAAAGAAAGCCCAGGGCCAGATGGTTTTAGCACAGAATTCTGCAAGACTTTCAAAGAAGATCTAATACCAATACTTCTTAAACTATTCCACAGCAGAGGAAACATTGCCAAACTCATTCTATGAGGTCACAGTCCCCCTGAAACCTAAACCACACGAAGACCCAAGAAAAAAAGAGAATTTCAGACCAATTTTCCTTATGAACATTGATGCAAAAATACTAAATAAGAAACTTGCAAACCAAATCCAAGAAGACATCAAAAGTATCATCTCCCAATCAAGCAGGCTTCATCCCTGAGATGGAGGGGTCGTTCAATATATAAAAATCCACCAAGGCAATCCACCATTCAAACAAACTGAAGGAGAAAAAAACACATGATCATCTTATTAGATTCTGAAAAAGCCTTTGAGAAATTCAGCACTTCCTCATGATAACAGTCTTGGACAGATCAGGCATAGAAGGACCATACCTAAACATAATAAAGGCAATATAAAAGCCTAGAGCCAACATCAAATTATTATTATTTCTTTTAATGTGGGCTATTAAGTGCCATGAAGACATCACTTTTATTTATATGAATGAACTTTTTTTTTTTGTTTTTTTGATACAGGGTTTCTCTGTGTAACAGCCCTGGTATATGAATGAACTTATCACCACATTTCTTGGTATAACAGAAGATAAAAATCACCAAGGCTATTTATCTAAACAAAGTCATCATTTTAAAATGTTTATTAATTCAAGTTACATCTCCATCACAGCCCCCTCCCTCTACTCCTCCTTGTTCTACCCTCTCACCCTCCAGCCCTCTCCCACCTATCCTACTCTTCTGGTGTAGGGTGCCCTCACATATCAGCCCCTCTCAGTTCATCAGTCACATGAGGGCTAAGAGCTTCCTCTTGGACTTGGGAGCCTATATGGTAGTTACACTAGGTTTAAGTGTCCCACTAACAGGTAACAAAGTACACGTTCCTGTTGCTGTTCCTTTCAGTCTGAAGCTCAAAGCAATTCCACTAAAATCAGGGACAAGACAAGGCTGCCTACTCTCTCAATATCTCTTCAATATAGTACTTGAAGTTCTACCAAAAAGCAATAAAACAACTAAAGGAGATCAAAGGGACACAAATTGTAAAGGAAGCAAAGTATCCTTATTAGCAGATGATATGACAGTACATATAAGTGACCACCCCCCCCTCCAATTCTACCAGAGAGCTCCTACAGCTGATGAACATCTTCAGAAAAGTGGCTGGATAAAAATTAACTCAAAAAAAAACTGTAACCCTTCTTTATACAAAAAGTAAATGGGCTGAGACAGAAATTAGGGAAGCAACACCCTTCACAATAGCTACCAATAATATAAACTATCTTGGTATAACTCTAACCTAGCAAGTGAAAGACCTGTATGACAAAAACTTCAAGTCTCTGAAGAAATAAATTGAAGAAGATATCAGAATATGTAAAGATCTCCAATGCTCATGAATTAGTAGGAATAACAGTAAAAATAGCCATCTTAAGAAAGCAATATACAGATTCAATGTAATTCCCATCAAAATACGAGCACAATTCTTTAAAGACCTTGAAAGAACAATTCTCACACATATGGAAAAAAAAAACCCAGAATAGAAAAACCAATCTTGTACAACACAAGAACTTCTGGAGGCATCACCATCCCCAACTTTAAGTTATACTACAGAGTAATAGCAATAAAAACTGCATGGTATTGGCATAGAAACAGACCCATCTATCAATAGAACTGAATTGAAGACCCAGAAATAAACTCACACTCCTACGAACACATGATTTTTGACAAGCCAAAACCATACAATGGAAGAAGGAAACCATCTTCAACAAATGGTGCTGGTCTAAGGGATGTCTACATGTAAAATAATGCAAATAGACTCATATTTATGACCCTATACAATACTCAAATCCAAGTGGATCAAAGACCTCAACATAAAACTGGATATACTAAATCTAATAGAAGAAAATTGGGAAAACCTTGAACTCATTGGTACAGGTGACAACGTCCTGAACAGAACACCAACAGCTCAGGACCTAAGACCAACAATCAATAAATGGGACCTCATGAAACTGAAAAGCTTCTGTAAGACCAAGGACATTGTCAACAGAACAAAACAGCAGCCCTCAGATTGGAAAAAAGTTCTTTACCAACCCATCATCAGACAGATGGCTAATACCCAAACCATATAATGAACTCAAGAAATTAAACACCAACAAACCAAATAATCCAATCAAAGAATGGGGTACAAGTCTGAACCAAGAATTTACAACAGAGGAATCTCTAATGGTCAAGAAGCACTTAAAGAAATTCTCATTTCTGTCAGGAATTGGAAATCAAATTGACTCAAATTTCAATCTTATACCTGTCAAAATGGCTAAGATCAAAAACTCAAGTGACAGCACATACAGGGGAGGATTTGGAGAAATGGGAACATTTCTCTATTGTTGGTACCCGTGCAAACTTGTACAACCACTTTGGAAATCAACCTGGTCGTATCTCAGAAAATTGGGAATCATCCTATGTCAAGACCCAGCTATAACACTCCTGGGTATATCCAAAAGAAGCTCCACCAAACCACAAGGACATTGGCTCAACTATGTTCATAGCAGCTTTATTTGTAATAGTCAGAAACTGGAACCAAGCCAGATTTCCCTCAACAGAAGAATGGATAAGGAATCAGTGGTACATTTACACAATGGAATACTACTCAGCTATCAGAAACAAAAACATCATGGAATTTTCAGTCAAATGGATGGAACTAGAAAAGATCATCCTGAGTGATGTAACTCAGACTCAGAAAGATGCACATGGCATGTATTCACTTATAAGTGGATATTAATCTTATAGTACAGGGTAACCATGCTATATTACACAGACCCAAAGAAGCTAAGTAACAAGGAGGGCCTAAGGGAGAATGTTTGAATATCACTCAGAATGGAAATAAAATAGACATTGGAAGTGGATGAACAAATGGAAATAAGTGGCAAGGGTGTCAGGAGGGGATTGAGGGTGAGGATCAGGTGTGGTGAGAGAGTGGTTGGGGTGATGAACGGTGAGAGGACTGGGAGAGAGAAGGGAAACTGATGGTGGGGGCATCTCTAAAATAAGTGGAACACCAACGAAATGGTACCCTCCTGGATAGATATGGGGGTGATTCTAGCTTATACTCCTAGGAGCAGAGAACGTGGAGATAGATGTAACCACTTCCTAGCCTGGCACAACTTGTGGAGGGAGGTAGACACCAACCCTCCACCAAAACCATTACACCATCATTTACCCTACATATAAAATATACATGGATAAAGATGGAGCAGAATTTGAGGGAATTGCAAACCAATGACTGACCCAGCTTGAGACTGATGCCATGGTAGGAAACCCACCCATGACACTATTAATGATACTCTGCTATGCCTACAGACAAGGAACCTAGCATAACTATCCTCTCAGTGGCCCCACCAGCATCAGATCAAAACAGATATTGAGACAGCTAAACATTAGGTCAAACTTGGACAGTCTTGTAGGACAGTAGGAGGAAGAATAGTGGAACACGGGGGAGGGGGACAAGAACTCCACAAGAAGACCAACAGACCTAGGCCCCTGGGGGTTCACAGAGACTGAAGTACCAACCAAAAGAGCATGTATGGTCTGGATATAGGCCCCCTATAATATGGAACTGTTAGGCAGCTTGGTCTTAAATGTAGATCACCTAGCAACTGGCACAGAGACCGTCCCTGACATGAACTCTATTGCCTGTTTGAGGATCACCTTACTGTAGTTGGGCTGCCTTGTCTGACTTAAGTGGAAGAGGATGCTCTTAGTTCTGATGTTACTTAAAGAGCCAGGGTGATTGATGGGGTTCCTGTTTTTGAAGGGGGGGAATTGAGTGAGAGAGTGGGAGAATGGGAACAGTTGAAGAGGAGCAAGGGGCTGGTATCTGGATGTAAAATGAATAAATGATTAAATATATTTTTTAAAAACATAAAATATAAAACATATGCATTTCTACCTATATCATAATACTTAAAAACTGTACAGTTTATAATTCATGCATGTTATTGTTTGAATGATTAGATGTTGTGGTAGGTAGAATAAGAATGAGCCCCATAGACTCATATAGTTGAATGCTTAGTCACCTGGGAGTAGAACTGTTTGATAGGACTAGAAGGACTAGAAAGTGTGGCTTTGTTGGGGAAGTGTAACATTGGGAGTGGGCTTGAAGTTTCAAAAGTAACCATATAGGTTGTAACTGAAAAGGTCATAAGAGTCAAGGATGCCTAAGTCATTTCTGGCCCTGAGATTCTAAACACAGAGGTGTGAACTTTAATGTATTCCCAGTTGAATTTTGGTATTTTCACTTGTCAAATTCCTCCTGTCTATGTCCCAATTTCTCCTGTGTTGAAATGGAGATGTTTAATATGTATCATTGTATGTCCATTGGAAGATTTTTTTTTTTTTACATCTTGCAGAAGGTTAAGAGTTTGCCTTAAGTATCAGTAAAGAATTTGGTCTTTTCAACAGTGTTCAAACTGCAGAGAAAGAACTTATGTGGTTTGGATGAAAGATGTATAGTGTTAGATAGAATTATGATTTTGCCATATCTTTATTTGCAGTTTCATTTGGCTTGAGGAGATGTATTTGGGTGTCAAAGTTAAAAAGGCATGAACTTGAATATCTTGGTTGCTATCTTGGTAGAAATTCAGGAATAACTGGGAAAGTAGTAAAAGCACACCTCTTTGTACAGGCCAAATATTTTTCAAAATATAAACTAAGACAAATATTGGCAGCACCAATCCATAAAATGAGGATTGAATTGTTTCTTGGCACTGTAAATGTTGATAGATATGTTAAAGGATTTGATAGTTTTAAAAAGATGAGTATGAACAGTAGAATACTGTAATAGTAATAACTTTTACAATCATCAGCATCAATATCACATGAACACAGTGCTTGGCATTATTCTAGTTACTGAACTTTTATAATCTTTATAACTACTTTAAGTCCTAGGGATTATCATCTCTACATTAGAGATGAGGAAACTGAAAAAATGGAGAAAAATGGGGAATGTATAATGTCTACACAATAGTTAAAGATCAGGTTCTCTATGCTTAAATGGAGAGTAGAGCACATAATCGTCAGATAGCAGAAAAGAGCAGATAGAAAGATAAACACTGAGAGCACTGCAGAAATAAGAAATAGCATTTTGTGACAGAGAAAAGCACAAAGGTTGGCATCAAAACTAAAGTTAGGTTTTTTTTTTCACTCTATGTGAAAATATGTATGCTTAAAAGGAGTTAGGGAGAATAAGACAGGTGAGATATATGAATGGTCATGATGTAAAAGAAGAATTTGGATATTATAGAACATTAGAACAGGAATAGGTGGGATAGAACTATAACTGTATTAAAGTGAAGGAAAGAAAAGAGGTTTACAGTACACTGTATTTAATACCATTGTGGATGGGATGGCACACATTACATGTGAGCAGAAGACAGGGTAACATAATGAGCTAATAGAATGATAAAGTGGATGTGTTCAATATTAAAAATATCAATAATAGAATTTAAAAGGAGCAGAGAATGATAGGAGGGAATGTAAGGGAGAACGGTAGAATAGAGAATGGATTAAGATAGAAAAGGAGAGTGAGCAGTAAAATAAAAAAAAGGATATTGGAGATATGGTTCAGTGGTTCATAATGCTTACTACTTGTGCAGAGGATTAGGGTTGAGTTTCCAGGACCCCATCTGGCAGGTTACAATTGTTTATAGTTCCAGATGATCTGATATCCTTTTCTGGCCTCTACCAGCACTTCAGTCGAATGCAACCCCCCATCTCCTTCTCCCACATATAAATAAAAATAAATCTTATATAATACATATTTGAGTTTTGGAGAAGAGGGAAGCAGGGAAGAAAAGCAAGAATGTAATACTGAACTATGAAGAGATAACATAAAGATGCATTTTGAGGAAGACCAAAGATGAAGCAGAGCAAATAATTAGTCGCCAGAAAGAAGAATTGAATGAATAGGAAGAGGATAGCTATTGAGGTCTCTATACTATACTCTGAATCATACAAGAAAGTGAGGTTTTATGAGCTAGGTATATAGGTAAAATGCCTTTATGCTTATTTTGAAGTATAGTAGAGAGAAAGAAGAGAAGTACAGAAGGTTGATTCATTCAACCTTCATTCATTTCATTCATGAAATCATTATTTTCTTAACACAGCAGAGAGTACACCTTAGATCCCAGAAGGTGGGAGGGAAGAGGAATAAAGCTCAAACTCTGAGATAAAATCGTGGCTCTTTTTATGGCTCCACAAGTGATTCATCTAGTGACCTTCAAGAATCACAAGCTGTTTCCTTTCTTCAGTCATTCATTTAATAACACTAGATGCTCTCTGCATTGCAGCAACATAGAAAGCAGAAATTGGATAAGGCCTACAGACTGTTTAGAATTTTTCAGAAAGACATTCTGTAGCCCTGTCATTATTGTGATGTTTGTTAATATTATTCTGGATTCCATGAGAAAACTATGAAGGAAAGATAGCTACCTGGAAAAATTGAACTGGATCTTTCATGAATATATAACTGGGACAGTTAGGGAGGTTGTGCGTTCCCTCATCTTGGAACTTCAGGATGACCATGAAATGGAGGCTAAGCCTTTGTTACCTACTGCTTACCGAAGCAGCACTCATACTAATATTGGAACAAAACATAGAAGTTTCATAAAACTAGTTCAACATGATATCCACATTTAGGAACTACTAATACTGTCCATGGTAGAATACATATTGTGAATCCTTTTTTTTTTCTAATGATATGATACTTACTGATAAAAGAAAGGATAAATATGTACTGTTCATCACTTTTGGTGTCAATAATGTGGTAAGAATCCTCTTCAGTTTATGAATAGGATGGAAAGTACTCATAAAATTTAACTAGATTTTATTCCATTGAATCAGCTTTTAACAACACATTTGTAAGAACTTAGTATGTGTAAGACTCTGAGATATGTACCAAGCTACAGAGACAAGTAAGATATTATTTAGTTCTTTTTAAAAAATTAATTACATTTATTTATTACTTCAAGTAACATCTCCCTATCAGCCCCCTTCAGTTCAGCAGTCATAATGAGGGCTAAGAGCTTCCTCTTGCATTGAGGGTTTACATGGTAGCTCCACTAGGGCAAAGTGTCCAAATAACAGGTAACAAAGTCTATGTTCCTGATCTTTTTGATGTGTTGGTTATAGGATAGTTATCCTGTACTACATGGCTAAAATCCAGTTATAAGTGAATACATGCCATGAGAAATTACCTTGTAACCCTAAGTAGCCTTGAACTCACAATGAAAAACCAGCCTCTGCCTTACCAGTGCTGTGATGAAAAATGTGCATCACTGTGAGAAATCAGTTTTAAACTTAGGTCTAAGAGATGTATAAAAGTAAACTATATTCAGAGATAAGAAAATAAGAGTACAGAAAGGGTATAGTAGATATATATGCCTGTGCTATAAGGGAGTGAAGTAGTAATAATACACTAAAGATTAGTGTAGCAGAATGAGAGAATAGTTATGGAAGTGGTCTGATGTGGGGAAAGGTACCTACAAGATATATTGACATAACAATGATGGAAGAAATCAAACAAATTTACACTCTTTAGATAGATCACTCTGAGAATATGAACAAGGCAGATCAAAGTGAGGGAAAGATGAAGAAGGTTCTTAACAAGGAAGCTGCTGTGGTACTCACCTAATAACAGATAACTTCTGAGAATTGCCGAGTACAAAATGCCTCCAACTGGATGTCCACTTGTAAAAGAATGAAATTAGATGCATATTTATCACCTTGTACAAAATTTAAGTCCAAGTGGATAAAAGACCTTAACATAAGCCCGGTTATACTAAATCTACTAAAAGAGAAAATGGGAAAAACCCTCGAAATCATTGGCACAGGTGACAACTTCCTGAAAAGAATACCAACAGCTCAGGACCTAAGACCAATAATCAATAAATGGGACCCCATGAAACTGAAAAGCTTCTGTAAGGCAAAAGTCACTGTCATTTGAACAAAACGGCAGCCTACAGATTGGGAAAAAGTCTTCACCAACCCCACATCTGACAGAGGGCTAATATCCAATATTTACAAAAAACTCAAGAAATCAAATGCCAAGAAACCAAATAATCCAATTAAAAAATGGGGAAAAGAGCTAAATAGAGAATTCACAGAGGAATTCCTAAAGGCCGAAAGACACTTGAAGAAATGCTCAGCATCCTTAATCATCAGAGAAATGCAACTCAAGACGACGCTGAGATTCCATCTCACATCTGTCAGAATGGCTAAGATCAAAAACTCAAATGACATCACATGCTGGTAAGGGTGTGGAGAAAGGGGAACCCTCCTCCATTGCTGGTGGGAGTGCAGGCTTGTGCAACCACTATGGAGGTCAGTCTGGAGATATCTTAGAAAACTTGGAATAGCTCTGCCTGGGGACCCAGCCATACCACTTCTGGGTATACCTCCAAATGACTCCTCACAGAATCACAAGGAAGTTTCCTCATCTATATTCATGGCAGCCTTATTTGTAATAGCTAGAAACTGAAAACAACCCAGATGTCCCTCAACTGAAGAATGGATTAAAAAACTGTGGTACATCTACACAATAGAATACCACTCAGCTATCAGAAACAAGGAAATCATGCAATTTGCAGCCAAATGGATGGAACTAGAGAAGCTCATCCTGAGTGAGCTAACCCAGACTCAGAAGGATGCACATGGCATCTATTCACTTACAGTGGGATTTTAGCCATATAGTACAGGATAACTATACTACAACCAACGCACCAAAGGGAACATGGACATAGACATTTTGTTGTTGTTGGTTGTTTCTTTGTTTTCTCTCCCTGGCAATGAGACCCTTTTCCCTGGTGGTACTGCCTTATAGGCCTCCAGTGTATAAGGAGGCTCTTGGCCCTCCTATGACTGCTGAACTGAGGCAGGGGACTGTTAGGTAGGGACACTCCACTCCAGAGGAGTGGGATGGAAGTGTTAGGGGGTAGAGGGTGGGAGGGCAGGACTGATAAGGGTGTAAGAGGACACTGTGATGGAGATGTAAATGAAGCAATAAATAAATAAATTTTAAAAAAAGAAAGAAAATGTCATCCAGGATCTCCACATTCAATCCAAAATTTTGAGACTTGCAAAGAGACAAAGTCATGTTAACTAAAAGAAATACAAAAAAAATCAAGATACACAGGTGGCATAGCAGCAAAAAAATTAAATTAAAAAAAGAAAAGAAAAAGAAAAGAAAAAAGAAAGAGAAAAAAAGAAAGAAAGAAAAAAAGAAAAGTAAAAAAAACACAAATGAGGCCATGTGGTGTTGGCGCATGCTTTTAATCCCAGCACTAGGTAGACAGAGGCAGGTGTATCTCAGTGAGTTTAAGACCAGCCTGTTCTACAAAGTGAGTCCAGGGCAGGCAGGGCTTGTTACACATTGAATTCCTGTCTTAAAAAAAAAGTACAAATGAGTTTCCTAATATGTTGCCATTATTTGGTATATGGAAGTCTATGTGGCTTCAAGCTACTTTTATTCCAGCAAATACAATTTCAATGTAGTATGTTATAGAAGTAGTACTCACAGGGCTTGATGCCTGGTTTGAGGTTTATGTGGTTCAATGTGGTTCATGGGAGGTTTCTATAATCAAATAAAATACAAATATTAAAATATTTGAAAAATGATCCAAATGTTAATATTCCCATTGAGTACCAAAGAGAAATGGGCTTTTGGATAATAATAGTAATAGGAAAGGGCAGAGGTTGGAGAGAGAAAAGGGAATGAGGAAAATAATGTAATTATATTTTAGTTTCAGAAATAAAATAAAGGTAGGTGTGGTGGCACACACCTTTAATCCCAGCACTCAGGAGGCAGAGACAGGTGGATCTCTGTGAGTTCAAGGCCAACCTGGTCTACAAAGTGAGTCCAGGACAGGCAGGACTGTTACACAGAGAAATCTTGTCCTGAAAACACACACACAAAATGTAAACTAAAATAAAATAATAAAAAGAAATGGTAGAGGGAAATATATTCAAATGATGTTACTATTTGGAAGGGTTTCTGTATAAGATTGCCTTTATTTTATAATTATGGGGAAATATTATCGGGTATTTTTTTTTTGTTTGTCTTTTTGTAAGTGATGTGCTGGACATGGTCACACACTCCTGTAATCCCATCACTTGACAGGCTGAGACAGGAGCATTACAATTTCAAGGCCAGCCTTGGTGACACAGTGAAGCTTAAAAAAAAATCACTGTGGCTGGAGAGCTGCCTCAGAAGCTAAAACACCACCTTCTCTTTCAGAAGACCTGAATTCAATTCCCAACACCCACATGCGGCTCACAACTGTTTGTAACGCCAGTCCCATGGGATTTGATACCCACTTCTGGCCTCCTTAGACACCAGGTAGGCTTGTGGTACACAGACATATAATGCAAGGCAAAACATATAAAATAAAAAATAAAAGATTAAAAAGTAAAAATGGAAAGAAATGTGAGTGACATGAGATCCATTGTGCTAACACAAACAGCTGAACCCCAAAATGTTCAAGTGTGATCAATGGAGTAGAAAGATATTGTTCTTTCAAGTTCAAACCAGATATTCTTCATTGACAGGAGACTCATTTAGAAGTGACGTGTTCATTGTCTCAAGGTCCATTCATCTCATGGCTCTACCATATTAAAACAAATAATTTCCAAAAACACTGGCTTTTCTGTGTGAAGTGATTCAAGGACAATGAACAGATACTGGCATGTGAGAGGTGACTGTGGGTTAGACTTTGAGAGCACACTCATTTCCACTAGCCTTCTTTTGATGGAAGGAGTTATCTGTACATGCCTTACTAGGAAGCTGAGCTGGAAAAAGAAATACTGTTGTATATAAAAAAGAATTCAAGATTTATTTTAAAATTAAAACATCTCATTGTATTCTTGAAGGATCAATTGGCAATGAGGATACTAGTTAGTTGAGCATTCATAATCCAGGGAATGTTAAGGCTCTGGACAAAGGTAGGGGAAATTCAGAGTAGTAAAGCAAACAAGAATGATAGAGCTTTTCTATAGAACTTACAGGCCAACTTACAGTATTGAAAAGGAACATTCAGAATGTCTCTTTTGATGTATTTTCCTTGGACACTGAATATATCACAGTTCTATTAATAAGAATAAGAAAGACAAACTCTTTAAATATTAGAGAAGAACTCAGTATTTAGCTAATGAGAGGGGAATAATAGAAATTTTGTACTTCTTGAAGATTTGCAATGTGCCAAACACTGTACTAGGTATTTTATATGTATTTGCCTTACTTAATTTTCATAGGAATAATCATGTATACTTAGTGCTGAGCTATAGTGCACCATTATGGTAGTGAATAGGGAAATGGATTGTGCAATAGTTAGTTCCTAGGCTGGTACCAAACCTTTTTTAACAAATATATTTATTAATAACCATATAAACTTCTATTTCCTAATAACTAACCCTAATGATAAGTATAAATACCTATTACCTAACAAATATTTCCAGTAATAATTATAAACACCTATTGCCTAACAACTTACCACAACTCTTTAGAAAGATACAGCCTCTGGGGCAGATCCTCAATTGTAGGTCCTTTAGGGCACTTGTTCAACAGTCTTTCCTCAGGAACACCTCAAGCACAGGTCCTTTGGGGTAATTGACTATTGCATTGCTATGGCAGCTTCACTTTCAATGAGGCTTGGGCTTCCTTCTCTCCTAATGCCTAAGCTGTCCTTAGGCCAACTTAGTCAGTTTGTCTTAGCCACTAAGCTGCTCTGCCATAGAGGCTGGGCCAGCCAGCTGTCTGTAGATTCAGGCTGCCTTTGAACTAGTTGAAACCCTCAAGGTAGGTGCTGCCCTGGGGTTTAGTCCTTAGCTTTGTGGCCTTGCTGGGGCTTTCTCTGCTGGCTTGCTTCTTCCTGCCTCAGGCCCAAGGCTGTTCTGCAGGCTCAAATCTGATCAAATTTTTTATAACTCAGTTTGAGGTCTGCTCTTCAGTCAGCCTGTTTTGGCTCCACCTGATGAAACATGCCATTTCATACAGCCATCTTTAGCACAGACTCCAAAGCTCTGTCCCCACTTCCTAAAATAGGGCCTTGTCTCTCTTGATTTCACTTGGCTTCAGCCTAATATGGGCTGTACCCACTTAGTAGCAGCTGAAAGCAATGCCAAACCAGTAACACTTTTTCAGTCCATATGCTGTCATGCAAGGTGCCCACAGGGCTGATCTTCATGCCCCTTTTAAGAGACTGTCCTTCAGAAGCCCCCACATATTCACTAAATCTCACTCCCATTACACTAGTCCATTCTCTATAAAATGGCATGAATGGCCTGGAGCATAGTAATGTCCTGGCATTGAAGACATTGTCAACAGTAAATGTGATAAGGTATGAGAACTGTATGCTACATCCTGGCATGTGGCCACTGTCTCTGGAGGTTTTTATTTTGCTGTTGATATCATCAAAATTATAGTAAAAAAAGGAATTTCATTAGACCAAAGTTACAACACTAAAAGAAGAGCTGATACAGAGACCCAGTTCACAGTTAAAGCAGATTTTCTTTCTTACCAAAGCAGATTTTCTTTCTTACACGGTGATGCTTGGGGCCACTTTTAAGTAATGTATATGAGCTGGACATGATGAGCTGCATTGAAGTCCAGGTCTAGAAACCAGGAGAGCTTTCATGCAGTGGGGGGTTGTAAAATAGAATATATTGTACCAAGTGTTTTTTATGTGATGTGCTATTCAGTAATAGTGTCCTATATTTAGCTGAAAAACAAAGGAAATAGTCACTGCTGGCTCCATGTTGAGTCATAAAGAGGAGAGTGATGCTTTGAAGCAACTGAGAGATGATATTTGTCACACTGAGATGATGATTCCTTCTTTCACTTTTTAATTGTATGATTGGTCAGTTTTGTTATTGTACTTGGGATATGTTAAAGATAGATTGTTTGAATGTTAAGTTCTTCATGATTTCAGGAACTTTCTCCCCTAAAATTTAATAGCAATGTTACTCTCTTTCTAGGTTAGATTCAAATACCATTCACTTGAGTTTTCATTATAGAGAGTGCCTCTGAAATGACCAGGAACCAGGGAAAGCATTCAGGCAAGATTTTTAATGGTATAGGACTTAGTGTAATGAAGACAACCAAACCTTGATAGTTTTGTTTCACACAACCTTTTTTATAATGACTTTTGCTCTAGGGGACTCTACCTGCAGTTCTTTATGCTTTGAATTACATTTAGTGGTCTTACTCTAATGAACAGAAGCAAGAATATAGAAAAAATAGAGTGTTTCATTTAGGGATCTAGGAAGCTTGAAATGAAGCAAGAATGAATAAATAGTAGAAGTCTTCTGTCAGTTACAAGTGAACTATGTGCTAAGTGCAATGACGTACACTGTATGTGAAGAAGCACATAGCAACAATCTGCTACATGTCCACCAGTAGCCTAGGATGTTACCATAACAAACAGAAGTCCTTCTGTCAGACACCAGGCATGCAGATACTTAGAAACCTGTATGTTAAGAATTATAATATTTGTACAAACTGCTGTGGGGTTTGGAGAGCTGGAGAAAATCATGGTGTCCATGTGACATTAACGAATCATCATGGCCTAGGTGGTATTCAAGCAAAGATTTGAAGGAGATGTGTTGCATATAGAAAGATTGGGCATTTAGGCAGGGAACAAAGATGAACACAGATTCTTCTGTAAAATCTCAAGTATTTTCAGATGGATGGGGAGTGAGGGAAAGCAGGAGCATCATAAAATAAGGATGGAGTTACACCTCTGAGGTAATTGTTGAGTTCAAATGTATTCTCTCTGGTGGCTGCAATCAGTGGTAAGGTGGATGGCCTTTATGACTATGCACTAGGTCTCTTGTCTCTAGCTTGAGGATTTAATGGATAACCTGCAGACAACTGGGATTCTGTGGACTAATGTGGAGCTTGGTTTGGGTGTTTGAGAGGGTATATTTCAAATGACTCATCCTGTACTGATAATGGCTATTAGTGATTTACTATACTTTCTTCTACACCATAAATCCTACATTCTGCCCTTTAGTCCATGATTACAGAAGTAGTTTGTCTGGAAACTGAACTACTTTCTAGATAGTATCCCTATCTTTTTCATCTTAGAAATAACATCGCTGTGAGCACAAAGCGCATTGCTTGACCTCTAAAATACCTAGCTCACAGACTGTCTACAGAGTAGTTCACACTGAACTCCAAAGACTCTCTTATCCTCTGGAGTTTAAACTGGGACCTCCTGTGTTCATTACTTTTAAGCAGGCCTGGACAAACACTCAGGACATACAAATATATTCAATATTCTTTAGTCTTTGGAACTATAGTCGCCCCAGGACATTTTACAATTGCGTTTTCTCTAGGGTTTGGCTTAGTTTGTGTCTCCTCTTAGCAAAATTCTAGAAATCATTTAAATGTTTTTTCTGTAGCAGCTATAATCTAGTTGATCTATTTGCATACATATTAATTCTATAGTTTAAATAAAAACCGTGTAAATTAAGTAGTCATGCACATTTAAAGATCCTCAGCATTCTGCATAGTGAACACTACAAGTAGAAGTTAAGGAAGGTACTGAAAAGGGCAAATGGCTTAGCAAGGAAAGAGTTCTTGTAATTTCCAAAATCTTTAATAAAACTGTACAAAACAAACAGACAGCTTTGTCTGATCTTCAGGCTGAGCAATTTAGTCTTTTGCTATTAAGTGCAATGTTAGGGTTTTTCTTTTGGGAATGCCATTTATCACTTGAGCAAATTGCCTTTTTATTCCCAGATTTTGAGAGTTTTAAATCACGATGGGTGTTGAATTTCATCCTCTTACATTTGCCCTTGTCTTAGTTTAATTTATTTCTTTGCACAGCTATCAGAGTGATCCTAAACCATTAGTGAAACTGAGGCACATTTACACTGAACTTCTTACGATACCTTCATATTTTACCTGGTGAAACCCAAATGTCCTAGAAGGCATTATATGATCTAGTCCACATCACACACTTTCCTCTTGGAAATTAATTCTACTAATCTTTCCCCTCAGTCTCTCCAATATAGCTATAGAAGCATTATTGCTATTCCTGGAAGAAAATAGACACAGTTCTACCCAAGATCCTCTGCATTTGCTGTTTTCTCTAATTCCACTGCTCATTCCCCCAGCTTCTTACTTAGTTGCAACCTACTCAGTGCTCATCTCCCCCAAATTTCCTATGGAAATTTTAATTCATGCACTATACTTTGTATGTTAAGTTTTTTTCTTCCTAGGGCATAGCATATTTTAGTATACAATATAAGTAACTTACTAGTTTATCAATTTTTCCTTCCCATAGCCAAATGTATGCTCAAAATGGGCAACATGATAGCAAGTCACTGATGGATCTTCACTTTTTAAGTGATAGTTGGTTTACAATCGTGCACTGAATGCAGCACTGGGTCAAGAATATGATATGTTGGATAATTTTGGAGAAATTTCTTCCTTTTTGTTTAACTGATATATAAAATCAGCAGGGGAATTAAATTAGGTGCTTTCTTCCAGGAGTTTCTGTATCTGAGATTCTAGGAAATAAACTGATAGATAATGTAGGTAGATTAAGGTAACATCCCACTCGGAGAAAGAAATTGAAGAGGATATCAGAAGATGAAAAGATCTCTAATGCTTAAAAATAAATATACATTAATATTGTAGAAACAGCCATCCCACTTAAAGCAATCTGCATATTTAATGCAATTCCCATCAATTTCCAAATACAATTCTCCATAAATCTTGAAAGGACAATTTTCAGCATTATACAGAAACACACACACACACACACACACACACACACACACACACACACACATACACAAACCCAGGATAGATAAAACAATCAAACAATCCTGAATAATAGAAGAGTTGCTGTAGGTATTACCATTCCTGATTTGAAGTTGCACTACAGAGCTATAGTAATATAAACAGCATGGCATTGGGACAAAAACAAACCCATTGCTCAGTGGAATCAAATTGGAGACCCAGACATAAATTCACACATCTATGGACACCTGCTCTTTTTTTTAAATAAAGAAGCTAGAATTACACACTGGAGAACGACTGCATCTTCACCAAATGCTTCTGGCTAAACTGGAGAGCTTTATATAGAATAATCCAAATAAACCCATACTTATTCCCACCCCTGCACCAAAATCAACTCCAAACATCAAAGACCTCAATGTTAAACCAGATATACTGAACCTGATAGAAGAGAATGTGGGGAATAGCCATGAACTCATTGGCATAGGAAAATACTTTCTGAACAGAGCACAGCACAGGCACTAAGATCAATGATCAATAAATGGAACACCATGAAACTGAAAAGCATCTGCATGGCAGAGGACACCATAATTTGGACAAAACAGCAACTACAGAATGGGAAAAGACTTTCACCCCATGTGCATCCAATAGAGGACAAATACCCAAAAATATATAAACAACTCAAAAGCTGGATATCAAGAAAACAACCCAATTTAAAAATAAAGTACAGACCTTAACAGAGAGTTCTCAAAAGATAAAACTCAAATGGCTGAGAAACACTTAAAGAAATGTTCAACATCCTTAGTCAGCTGGGAAATGCAAATCAAAACTACATTGAGATTTCATTTTACACCCACTAGAATGGCTAATATCAGTAAAACAAGTGAAAGCCAAACTTGACAGAATTTGGAGTAAGGGGAACACTTATCCATAGTTCGTAGGCATGCAAAATTGTACAACTACTATGGATATCAGTGTAGTGTTTACTCAGGAAGATGGGAATTATTTATCTCAAGATCCAGCTATACCACCCTTGGGGAGCACATATCCAAAAGTGGCTTCATCCTACTACTGAGATGTTTGTTTAACTATGTTCATTGCTGCTCAATTCATAATAGCCTATAATTGCAAGTAACTTTGATGTCCATGAACAGATGAATGGATAGAGAAACTGTGGTACATTTACACAGTGGAGTGTTACCTATTAAAAAGAAATTAAATCATGAAATTCACTGGTAAATGGATGGAACTAGGAAAAAAAATTCTGATTAAGTAACCAGACCCAGAAAAACAAGTATGATATGTATATGCTTATAGGTGTATATTAGGTCTTAAGTCAATGATAAGCAAGCTGTAATCCACAGAGCCACAGAAGTTGGATATAGATTAAGGGACTTGGGGATTTACAGATAGATCTCCCTAGGACAGAGAATAGATAGTTATGGATAATAGGGGTCCTTGAACAGGTGAATCGAAAAGAGAGGGGGCTGAGAGAAGGAATGCAGGGAAAGATAGCTAAAATTAAGGGCCATTTAAGGGATAGTATTGAAGCCTAATACAGAAGAAGCTTTCAAAATATACACATATATGAAGGTCATCTAAATGAAATCACCAAATAATGGGGGAGAGAGAGCCCTAACTGATCATCTATGTCATCAAATGAAGTGTCCAGTTCTGAGATTGGGTTGCGTCTAATTGAGATGTTGGCAAAAGGGGTCCCATGGGAACCCCAAAATAACCCAGGCTGTTGAAAAGACTATAGGTTGCTCTCCAAAAACTGACAGCAAGGCTCCATTGTGAAGACAACACCTACACAACTTATTGAACTTGGAGAAGTCCAGTTATTGTGCTCATAGACCCTTTATCTTTGTATACTAGCATCGTTGTTACAGGGAAATTCTCTGCTGACCCGACCTGGGGGTCCTAGTAATTCGTGAGGGTGAGGAGGACCGCAACCTGAAAAAAGAATGGGCGAGAGAGGGAAAGGACTCAAGGAAGCAATTGCTTGTCAAGAGCCGTGTATTTGAGCGCAAAGCGCCTTTTTATAATATGCTTTACAAGGGGAGGAGGTGAGAGGGGCCAGGTGGTGGGAAAATACAGAATCTTCTTGGCCTGTGCCCTGGACATTGTATGATCTACCCATTTTTCTCAGAAGACACAGTACACTGCTTTGAATCAATCTGTAACTGCCAACCCATTTTTCTTCAGAAGACATGGTATACTGCTTTGAATCAATCTGTAACTGCCAACCCAGAACTTTGCGGTTGCCAGGCAGTATGAAGCTGCAGGGGACATTGTGCAAGTGGGGAAAGGTAGGGGGTGAGGGTGAGAGGCGAGGGTCTTGGCTTCTGACACTCTGCACACTACCAAATGAAAAACATAAACACCAACCTAAACCTTTTGATCTACAGTGTTGTCCTGCCTGCAAGATACACTAGGGCAATGGTGGCACAAAACATCTAGAAATAACTAAGCAGTATCTGGTTTGATTTAAGGTCCACTCCACAAGATGAAACCCACTACTTGGGTAATCAGAAATCTGAGCCTTGATAGCCCAAGGACCTAAAGTAAAACCAAATACTGCTGTCCCATGTGCCTGTCTTTCTGTCTGTCTATCTATCTTTCTTTCTTTCTTTCTATCTATCTAATAATAATTTCATATATCCTAAAAATAAAATATAAAAGGAGCAATAAAATGGCTCCTAAGAATATTCTGCTATAATCACACATCACTGCTTTGCTCAGCCATCATCACAAAAACTTCCTCTTACACCACATGGGAACAAATTCAGAGGCCCACAGCTAGATAATATGCAGAGAGTAAGAGACATTGGAACACTAAATCCTAAACAGGATATCTTTATCAAATCTCTCTACTCAGGACTCAGGGAACCCTGCAGAAGAAAAGGCAAAGAATGTAAGAACTAGAAGGAATGGAGGACACCAAGAAAACAAGGCCCTCTGCATCAACAAGATTTCTTTCCATTTGAGCTCAGAGACTCTGAGGAGGCAGCATGCATGGGGCATGCACAGGCTGAGTCAGATGATATCCTAGAGCTGAAAGGAGAAGTAGACAGAAGCCCCCATCCTTATCCCAGAAACTATGTCCAACTGATAGCCACTTGCAAATGAAAATTTAGTTTTCTCCAAGGGAATCTCATTGGGAAAACATATTATTCTTAAGGATAGCCTGCATGCCCAGCAGTAAATGGCCAAAAGGAAATGATCTCAATGGCATCTTTGGCGGTTCCTTGTCTGATAATGTCATGTTAAAAGGCTTTTGCTTTTAAAAAAAAAATCCATCTTTACTTTATTATACATAATAAAATTATATAATAAATGTGATATGTTATATACGACATATATAATAAAACATACATATAAATGAAAAGTTTCTCTCTATTTACCCTACAGGTCATTTGCATACATATTAGGGTTTCCAGTGTTTTTATGGGATTTCTGAGTGTGTGAGCAAGTGGTTTAATCCAAAAAGATAGGGAAGGGCACCACATACTTGCTAAAGGAAATATTCATCAAGATGACATCTCAATATTGAATATATATGCCCCAAATACAAGGGCACCTACATTTGTAAACGAAACTCTTCTAAAGCTTAAACCACACATCGATCCCCATACATTATTAGTGGCATACTTCAACACCCCACTCACAACAAAGGACAGGTCATTGAGATAGAAACCAAACAGAGAAATAATGAGTCTAGCAGAGGTCATGAACCAAATGGATCTAACAGATATCTACAGAATGTTTCTCCCAAAATAAGAATACACCTTATTTTCAGCAACACATGGAATCTTCTCTAAAATCGACCATATAGTCAGACACAAGAAAACTGAAATAATCCTTTGTATCTTATCAGACCACCATGGAATAAAGCTGGACTTCAACAAAAACAGAAATCACAGAAAGCCTATACATTCATGGAAACTGAACAACTGTCTAATGAATGACTACTGGGTCAGGAAAGAAATAAAGAAGGAATTAAAAGACTTCTTAAAACCCAATGACAATGAAGGCACAACATACCCAAACCTATGGGACACAATGAAAGCAATGCTACAAAGAAAGTTCATAGCACTAAGTGCCTTCAAGAAGAAAATTGTGACAGCTCATATTAGCAAATTAACAGCAGAACTGGAAGAACTCAAAAGAAGAAGAAGAAGTAGGAGAAGGAGGAGGAGGAGGAGGAGGAGGAGGAGGAGGAGGAGAAGAAGAAGAAGAAGAAGAAGAAGAAGAAGAAGAAGAAGAAGAAGAAGAAGAAGAAAATACTATCAAGAGGAGCAGAAGGCAGGAAATGATCAAACGTAGGGCTGAAATTAACAACTTAGAAACAAAAAGAGCAATAAAAACCATCAATGAAGCCAAGAGTTGGTTCTTTGAGAAAATCAACAAAATATACACACCTTTAGCCAAATTAACTAAAAGGCAGAGGGAAAAAACCAAATCAACAAAATGAGAAATGAAAGGGAGAAATAAAAACAGACATTGAGGAAATCCAGAGAACCTTTACGTCCTACCTTAAAAATCTGTATTCTACCTAATTTGGAAACCTAAGTGAAATGGACAACTTTCTGGATAGATTCCAACTACCAAAGTTAATCAAAGATCAGGTTAATAGAATAAACATTCCTATAACCCCTAAGGAAATAGAAACAGTCATTAAAAGTCTCCCCCCCAAAAAAAAAAAAATCCCAGGGCCAGTTGGTTTCAGCACAGAATTCTACCAGACTTTCAAAGAAGAGCTATTACGAATACCCTTCAAATGCTTCCACAAAATAGAAACAGAAGGAACACTGCCAAACTCATTCTATGAATCCACAGTTACCTAAACCACACAAAGACCCAACAACGAAAGAGAATTTCAGACCACTTTCCCTCATGAACATAGATATAAAAATACTTAATAAAATACTGGCAAATAAAATCCAAGAACACATCAAAAGTATCATACACCATAATCAAGAAAGCTTCATTGCAGGAATGCAGGAATGTTTCAACATACAAAAATCCATCAATGTAATTCACCATATAAACAGGCTGAAAGAAAAAAAAAAACACATGATCATCTTGCTAGATGCTGAAAAAAGCATTTGACAAAATCCAACACCCATTCATGCTAAAAGTTCTGGAGAGAACAGGCATACCAGGACCATACCTAGAAATAATAAAGGTGATATACAGCAAGCCAGTAGCCAATATCAAATTAGATGGAGAGACACATGAAGCATTTCCTCTAAATTCAGGGACAAGACACGGATGCCTACTTTTGCCATATCTCTTCAACATGGTACTTGAAGTTCTATCCAGAGCAATAAGACAACTAAAGGAGATCAAGGGGATACAAATTGGAAAGGAAGAAGTGAAATTATCCCTAGTTGCAGATGATATGATAGTATACATAAGTGACCCCCAAAATTACACCAGAGAACTCCTACGAGTGATAAAAAAAACTTCAAAAAGGTGGCTAGATACAAAATTAATTCAAAAAAATCAGAAGCCCTTCTTTGTACAAAAGATAAATGGGCTGAGAAAGAAATTAAAGAAACAATATCCTTCACAATAGCCACAAACAATATAAAATTCCTGGGGGTAACTCTAACCAAGCAAGTAAAGGACCTGTATGAAAAGAACTTCAAGTCCCTGAAGAAGGAAATTGAAGAGGCCATCAGAAGATGGAAAGATCTCACATACTCATGGATAGGTAGGATCAACATAATAAAAATGGCCATCCTGCCAAAAGCAATATATAGATTCAATGCAATTCCAATCAAAATACCAAAACAATTCTTTATAGACCTGGAAAAGGCAATTCTCAACTTCATATGGCGTAACAAAAAACCCAGAATGGCTAAATCAATCCAGTACAATAAAAAAACATCTGGAGGTATCACCATCCCAGATTTGAAGCTATACTGTAGAGCAATAGTAATAAAAACAGCATGGTGTTGGTATAGAAACAGACCTTTGGATCAATGGAATTGAACTGAAGACCCAGAAATAAACCCACACAGGTATGGTCACCTAATTTTTCATAAAGGAGCCAAAACTGTACAGTCAAAAAAGGACAGCATCTTCAACAAATGGTGGTGGTCTAACTGGATGTAGACATGTAAAAGAATGAAATTAGACCCATCATTATCACCTTGCACAAAACTTAAGTGCAAGTGTATCAAAGACCTTAAGATAAGGCCTAACACACTAAATCTATTAGAAGAGAAAGTGGAGAAAAGCCTCCAACTCACTGGCACAGGTACATCCTCCTGAACAGAACACCAACAGCTCAGAATCTAAGACCAACAATTAATAAATGTGTCTTCATGAAACTGAAAAGCTTCTTAAGACAAAAGACACTCTCATTCGAATAAAATGGCAACCTACAGATTGGGAAATGATCTTTAGCAACATCTCATCTGACAGAATGCTAATATCCATAATTTACAAAGAACTCAAGAAATTAAATGCCAAGAAACCAAATAATCCAATCAAAATGGGAAACAGAGCTAAACAGAGAATTCACAAAGGAGGAATCCCTAATGGCTGAGAGGCACTTGAAGAAATGCTCAGCATCCTTAATCATCAGAGAAATGCAACTCAAGATGACTCTGAAATTCCATCTCACACCTGTCAGAATGGCTAAGATCAAAACCTCAAATGACAGCACATGTTGGGAGATTGTGGAGAAAGGGGAACCCCCCTCCGTTGCTCATGGGAGTGCACGTTTGTACAACCAGTATGGAAATCAGTCTGGCGATATCTTAGAAAACTTGGAATAGGTGTATCTCAAGACCCAGCCATACCACTTCTGTGTATACATCCAAATGAATCCTCACCAAACCACAAGGAAGTTTCCTCATCTATGTTCATAGGAGCTTTATTTGTAATAGCTAGAAACTGGAAACAACCCAGATGTCCCTCAAGTGAGGAATGAATAAAAAAACTGTGGTGCATCTACACAATGGAATACTGCTCAGCCATCAGAAACAAGGAAATCATGCAATTTGCAGCCAAATGGATGGAACTAGAGAAGCTCATCCTGAGTGAGCTATCCCAGATTCAGTAGGAAGCACGTGGCATCTATTCACTTGTAATTGGATTTTAGCCATATAGTACAGGATAACTATACTACAACCAATGCACCAAAGGGAACAGGAACATAGACTGTTGATGAGACCCTTTTGCTCTACTGGTGCTGCCATGTATACACCCAGTATATGAGGAGGCTCTTAGCCCTCATATGATTGCTTAACTGGGGTGGAGGACTGATATGTAGGGACACCCCAATCTGGAGGAGTAGAATAGGAGGGAGGAGTTGGAGGGTGGGACTGGGAGGGGTGGAAAGAAGGCACTGTAATGGACATGTAACTTGAAGCAATAAATAAACATTAAAAAATAAATAAAATTAGTCATCCAGGTTTCGGAAAAAATGTTCTGGGAAGACAGGACACAACTTCAGCTGTCGTGATGTCAGAGAGTCTGTCATGAGCTGGAGCCCAGTGACCCACAAAGATAGATAAGAGAGGAACATATGGTAGAGTCATTCTATACTCTGAGTGGACATGGACTTTGATTCTGAATGAATCCAGGATTGCAGCAAATCTTCTCTAACAGAGTCGCAAATTAGGAGGCCATGGCAGTAGCATAACATATGCTTATCAGTGTGATGGCACAAAAAAAAATGTGCTTACAGCAAAGGATTGGGTGAAAAAGGAACCAGTGTGCCTCAATGCAAGTAAAACGAAGGCATTTTAATAATGAATGGTACAGGGGTTGTGTGCACATGTATGACTTGACTTTGAAAGCTTTTGGATTCCAATCTGCAGGTGCCTCTCCTTAAAGAAAGAGTCTCCTGGATTATCTCTTCTTCATTAATGATATTTGCATAGAAATCAAATCAGCCTAAATCTTGGATCATGATGGAAATCTTATGATATCAGTGTTGTACTTTGAAAAGCCTTTGACTGTTCTTTTTGAAAAGCCCTTTAAAAATCTGTAGCCAATGCAATATGCTGAGTTATTTAGTGTTGCTCATATGCATAGCATACATGTTTAGGGTTGACCACTTGGGAGTGGATAATTTATCAGGGAACTCATCCCTGGAGAAGACAAGAGAGGGAGAGAGAGGGAGGGAGAGAGAGAGAGAGAGAGAGAGAGAGAGAGAGAGAGAGAGAGAGAGGGGTGTAATAATTAAAGAAGGGATCAGGAATTTTGAAAGGAGTTGGACAGACACAGGAGAGGTTGGAGTGGGTAGAATGGTGGGTAGAAGTGAGGTAAATACAGTATGAAATTTTTAAAAATCTATAGCAAAGATAAAAGGTTAACAGAGTTTCAAAAGCAGTGGTTTCTGTTTGACCATGCTTAATATTCTTCACAGTGCCCTCCTTTACTTTATCTTGCTTCCCATTTCAGCTTCATCTTGGTTGATGCTTTTCTCATAAGGCCTTCCATTTGAAATTTGAACATAATAAGTCTCTGTACCTTTCAGAGAACTTTATGGGTTGTGCTGTGACTGGATGTATACGTTTCTCAAATTCCTCCTAGAAAATAATCTAGGTGTGTTCCCTTTAGCAAATACCTACATGACTTTTATTTTCCTTGTGCCATTCAAGCAACAAAAGATTAGAATTAGATAATGACAAGGGCTCTTGCAGTTCTATATAATCCCTTGAATAATTTTTGTTTTTTGTTTTTTCGAGACAAGGTTTCTCTGTGTAGCCCTGGCTGTCCTGGACTCACTCTGTAGACCAGACAGGCCTCGAACTCAAAGATCCGCCTCCCTCTGCCTCCCAAGTGCTGGGATTAAATGTGTGCACCACCACGCCTGGCTATCCCTTGAGTAATTATAAAATTTTCATACGTCTTAAATAAAACCTCAATTCTTAAGCCAGCATGTAATATCCCAACTATCTGACATTTTTAAAAGCATAATGGGTTATTTCACAATTCACAGAAGCAAAGACAAGAAAAAAAATATTCCACAGAGAAACCTACTCCTCATGCTTCATGCTGAAAAGTTTCCATGAGGATTTAATAAAGAAAATTGTGTTCCTTCTCTCCACTTACATTATTATTTCCAAGATACTGCCTCTTATGAGTAATGTCAAGCGGAAATTATTTTATGTCTACCCAGCAGACTTTTGGATGTAGAGAATAAGACCACAACAAATAGATTATAAAGGCAAGATGCAATGGTGGTGATAAGTGATTAGGAACAGAACTGATCTATAATAACTTCCTTATCTGCTTTTTTATCCATTTCTTGGCCATTCCACCTGAGCAAAGAAGAAAAAGCCTGTGTATGTGTGGGCAGAGTTTGTTATTAGCAAGACTATGCTGTGCTGTTTTCTTTGGTTCTCAGACTAATGTTATTATGAATTCTTCAAGCTTTTTGTGCAAAAGGACCAATACTGTATCCAGGTTAATGTTCACAACAACTGCTCTGTATTAACGGATTAACCAAATAGGTATTATTTTTCTTCTCCTATGCCAGTAATCCCTGTGAGGGCAATAATTATGGCTTATGACTCCCTTATTCTTCATTTTTTTATATTTTTCCACAACTACTTTATACATAGAAAATGTTTATCCAAAGGTAATGATAGATAATTAAAGCATTTTTCATATGAATCATATATTCTCCATAAGCTGAGGAGCCATTTACCCTTTAATATATAGGAGGTAACTAATGTAGCAAGAGCTCTAGACTTGTTCCTGTCTTCCATGTTGTGTGTTTCTGGGAAAATCACACAAACTCTTTAAATTCTTCTCTTTGAAACAGATGATAATGATGCTCACAGTATATTCCTTACAGGGCCACCATGTAGGGGTGGGGAGGACAAATAGAGGGAACATCCCCTTTGGTTCTAGGCAACCAGAATCCCTATGACACACATATTTAGAAACATACCTGAATGAAATTATTCAATGTGAATGTGCTTTAGAAATTGTAAAATGCTGTGACTAGTTCAAGTTACTAGCTATGATCCTTATAATGATAATGACACATTGAACTTCCCATACATTCCTAGATGTAGGAATATCTTCAATTTGACTTTAAATATTAATGGTTCCTGGTATGTCACTTGTTCCAACAAAACTGGAGCAGTATTGCACAACCATGTCCTGCCAATTACCAGCTGCTTAGATTTTGCTAGCTGATACTGTTATTGTAGCAATGGGGTTAGGAAGAGTAATGAATGGAGACTGTACATTGGATTCCTTACATGCCTCTCTCTATTGCCTTGACATCAAGCAAGACAAATTCCTCTGGGTGATCTGTTTATATTCTATTAAGCAAGAATTATGGTCCCAAAGAAAATTTGGATCCTGTAAAGCCATGAACAAAAATACCTTTGTAAAGGAGCAAGCTATTGAGAGAATAAACAAAATTCTAATTGATGACCAGTTTCTCAGCTTATTAAAATACCAGGAGCATGACAGAATATATCTCCCATATACACAGGAGTTATAAAGACTAGGCAGAAATAACCTATTGATGCCAGGTCCTAAGCAACTTTAAATGTTTACTGTGTTGGCATTATTTATGTATATATATGAGGATGAAATTGGGGTCAATGTCAGCTCAGCCTTAAAAGATTGGCAAGGATTCATAAGGAAACATTGAAATGGATTATTTTGACAGACTAATACAAGGAAATGAATATATAAATATGACAAATAATACCTCATCAATATTTCTATTGAGGAATTTAAGCATGAACTTTCATATTTATGCTTCTACTGAAAGTTGTTCAAATTTGACTTTGAGGTTTCTGGTTTCCTCCATTGCCTTTGCATCTTTTGGAGTTGTGTGCACGTGTATGTGCATGTGTGTTTGTGCATACTTGTGTGTCCTTCTACAGCACTGGCTTAATTTTTACCTCTGCTTGTTAGTTATCCTTGAAAATATACTCTTTCTATACTTCTCCTCCCCATGATGCACTCTTTAAATTGGTTAACTCATATAATAGCTGCTGAGAAGAATTCTTTCTGAAATAATGAAGCTGTGATGAGGAGTGAATGAGTCAGGCAGGACCTGCTGTTTCTAAGCTTATTGAAGAGTAGCTAAGGAAGTACAATTACACTAAATACATATTTTTTTTCTAAAGGTGGTAAGGTGTGATTCACATCAGCTGTAACTAAAAAAAGCAATATTGGCTGCTGCTTTGAGAAACTCCCTAGTTCACTTAATCCAGCCTTTGTTACCATACAGACTTTACTCTCAGTGAAAATAAACAAGTAAAACCCCATGGTATTCTTAGGAGTACTCCACTGCTGTTAAGTGAGAACAAAATTTCATGTTTAGTAACATTTACCTTGGCTATCTTTCATTTTCTGTTCTCTTTTCTTTTAGATTAACAATACATGCTGAATGTCCTATGCATTTAGAGGATTTTCCCATGGATGCGCATGCCTGCCCACTGAAATTTGGAAGCTGTATGTATTTTCTGAGTTCTGTTTGTCTGATTTGCTTCCCAAATAAATGTAATATATTCCTGGGAAGTTCTTAATACTGACTTTAATATTTGCTGGTTTGGAGTGGGTCAGGAGAGTGGGGTCAAATAGTGCTAAATGATCAAGAGTGGTAGACTTTGCTTTTAACAGTTGTTTTTTTTTCCTAAGAAACAAATCTTATTCCACTATTTCAGGGTAATTTCTGTCATTACATGGAAACATCAACATTTGTCCTTTTACATAAGACAGAGAAAAGACTGATAAAGAACGTTAGCTTTTTAAAGGCAAGAGAATGTGTCCTATTAAAAAAAAGTCCATCCTTGCTTCATCTCTCTCCACTTACTGCTATCCAGGTCCCAACGGTAGATGGTTAATAGGAGGGACAGCTGATGTTTTAGAGTACTGCCTTTTCCACTTGTTTAACTCTTACAGAGAATACAGGAAAAACAGAGTCTATTTTCAACTGAATTACAGATATCAAAATTGAATAACTTGAGAGCAGTTTTGAACATAAGAACATTTGAGATTATCATCATAGTAAGGTATCAAGATCTGTGTTGATCACATCTAAATGATATTGAAAAATAGAAAGTATATTCGAAAAGTCTCAAATAATTATATGTGACATATTTTATAAATCACTAATTTGTCAAATATTTACACATTGTCTCTTGTGTGACACCCTCTATTATAGGAGCTTGGAATGCATTCATTAATAAAACAAGATGGATAGCCTTATGGAGCTTCTATTATTGAGAAAAATGATAGTAAAATATAAAATAAACAGTGAATGAAAGTATTGTAAAAGTTGTCATAAAGTAAGAAAAACCATGGAAAAAACAATGAATACATAGTAATTACACAGGTGTTAGGATATGGTATGAAATTTCAAACACACAAACACATATAATGTTTAATTTAGGGTAACTAACATAGTTATCATTTCCATTATTTTTCCTTTCTTAGTGCTAAGAGCATTTAAAAATTTCCACTAGGTACTTTGAAATGCACAGATAATGCTTGCAAACTATAGTCTCTGTGCTGTGAAAGAATAGTACAATATTCCTCCTAATTATGATAGTTGTTAGGTACCTATGTCCTTAATTTTAATTTTACTTACCTGTAATTTTTTGCAGTAAGGTAATCCAGACCAGTCTGTTTTCACTTTCATTGACAACAAATATCTCATACTTGTAGGCACAACTCATTCTCTTAATTCTTATTAAGTATCAATTAAAATATTTCAAAAAGTGATATGAGATTAGACATTTAATGATGCAATGGGGCAAATTATGCAGACATATTGAGGAAATAGTGTTCTAGGTCATAAAGAAGCATCTCAGGAAAAAGATATTAAGTGAGAAAAATGTTGTGTTTGGCTTGCTTAATAAACATCAGAGCAGTCATGTGCCTTCCCAGTGGACATAAGAATGAAATCACCAAGTAAGAATGAGACTATAAATTCAGCTAGAGCCTCCAGAGTCTTCTAGAAACTCAAAGGGCCTTGGATTATATTCTGTGGCTAAACAGAGAGTGAGGATATTTTTGAATTAAAGATTAATATTGTCATGTCTCAATATCAAAAATTGTTCACATTGCATTTTTAAGCATTACCTAGGTACAATCCCTTAAAAAATGGTTAACTTTAATTTTGTATCAATATACAAAGATCAATACCAATGTATCCAAATATATTCTTAATTTGTATCAATATACAAAAATATAAGATCATCTTCTATAATCTGTTCCTATTTCTTTATCATTCCTATATTATGTCTATATCCCTTTTTTTCAAGTCTTTTCCCCCTTACATAGGAGACAAAAAAGGATAGAGAAAAGAAAAAGAGAAATCTGTGGGTCTAACCTCCAAAACCTATTTAACAACTTGTAAAAAATCCCCCTAAATAATAACAAATATCTATAACCCATCAAATGACCAAAGGGGAAAATAAAATAAAATCACCCATCCCGCCTTCTGGGAATGGGACATCACTCTCTTAAAATTACTTCCTGCTGATTTAGCCATAATAAACTTGTTTGGGAGACAAATAAGAATGGAAAATGGTTAAGCAAATTAATAATAACATTTGATGTTCAGTCCTTTTGTGCTCAGCTACTTAAATGTCCTAAAAATTTGTAGTCAGAGGCTGGCCTTTAGGGTTTTACTGAAATCTTGGCTAGAACAGACTGTGGGGCTGGACCATCGTAGCTAGCCATTTTGAGTCGTTATGGTTGTAGATTTTTGAGGAAACAGCTATTGAGGAAGTCTGCAAGGATGGATTGTCTGGGCCACTTATCTCCTTTGGTATCTGGTCCCTTTTCTTCAGAGGCTTCAGTTGTACAGTTGTCACTTGACTCCTTAGATTGATGCTTTCATCTCCTGGAAAGATAAGAACAGAGCCCTGTCCTAATCCTAACTCTGTGGTGCTACTTTTCTTTTGGCAGGTAACATCTTTCCTAGAACAGATTGGTTTTTTTTGACAGTATAAAAAGTATTATCTTTCAATTGACATTTTTAAACAATCTTTTGATAATTTGGAACTAAAGATACCTTTAATTTGTATATATGTTGAGATCACAAAGGACAATTCACTTTGAATTTCAGCATACCTTTCAAGAGTAGCTTTTAAACTTCAATCATTGCAAATCCTATGTGGCTGCCTCTGCCTTCCAAGTATTGGGATAAATGGCATGTGCTTCCCAATTGTTTGGATTAAAGATGTGCAACACCACCTCTGTATATAACTTTTTTTCTGTATTTGGAACTTGCTGTATGTCAGGCTGGCCTTGAACTCAGAGATCTGCATATCTCTGTCTCCAGTGTGTTGGGATTAAGGGAGATGTTTTCTAAGTTAATGGGAAATCAAGTTGCTAAGGGACAAGCAACATTTGCTTATCCAAATATATGGAGATAGAGAGGTGGTCTTCAAAAACCTCAAGAGATCTGAAGAACATGGCATTCAACGATGTTTTCTTAAGATTTTTTTCTTATATTGAGACATGTAAGCTCCTACAGCACTCCCTATTCTACTCTAAGTAGATGATGAGCATAAAAGAATATCCATTTAGAGATGATTGCATTAGGGGCAATCTTGTCACTGTATAAGAAAAATTCCTTGCTTCAGCTATAGACAGATTACTGTCTGAAAAGGAGAAAACTTGGAAGCAGGTAAGTTGACAGCCTAGCTCTGCCAAGACAGTGTAGGCAAGTCCTTAATAATTCCTGCTTTCAATTAATGTGTGTCGGAGATACTGGGCCAAAAGGCTGAAGATAGAGGCTCCAATGTATTGAGAGAAATTGGGGACTGTCCAGGCAGCCAGTTGTCTGTCATTTCTTAGTTTTGGAAACTGCTGGCTCTGTACTTCCTATATAATCAGATATATTTATCCTTCTCAGGTCTCTGATGTGGTTGAAGACTAGATAGAGTCCAATAGTTAATTTTTGGGCTGTTTAGGAATAAAAAGGATGTTCTAGGTCTAAGAAGATGTCTTTAAGTTGGTAATGCGAGTTAGGATGGAAACTGAGTTAGGTATAGAACTTTAAACTCATGGAGATAGATAGATAATAGAATATTAATATTAGTTACCAAATATGTGTGAACTGGACATTGGGAATGTATGTTATACCTATAATTTTCATAAGTGTAGCCTAATTATTAAAAAAAGAATTATGAGTTCTGGTAGACGGGGGAGAGGGAGGGAGGGTAGGGCCAGGAGGGGTAGAGCGAGGGGACTATGATGGAGATGTAACTTGAAGTAATAAGTAAACATTAAAGATATTAATATTGTCTGACCTATTTTGAAAGAAGAATGTTATTATAGGTTTTAAAACTTGTTAATAGAGAAAAATATAATTAAGGAGTCCAATTAATTTTATATTACAGTATTTATGGTGAGATATGGTGATGGCTCAACTTACCTGTGATAGTATAAAAGGTGATGAAAAGTGGCTATGTTGGGAAAAGACCTAAAGCAAAATATCCTGAAGAATTAGTTGTGTAGTAGAGGGAAAACTCAAAGATAACTAAAAGACAGTCATCATAATGAACTTGCTGTCAAATGAGACAAGTAGTGTTAGAAATCAGAGCATCAGGTTTGAGAAAAGATCTGTCTTGAAATTAACCTTCAGAAATGTTCTCTATTAGGAGAGAGAACCTCACTAACATGAGAGCCATAAACAAGACTTGAGGTAGAAGAGCAATTAGAAGGAATAGATCTGGAGGAGTCAAATACAACACAAGACGACCTATATAGCCAATGAACTCAGACAGAGGGGGCTCATACAGACTGAACCACCAACCAAAGCACTGCCATGGAGTAGTCCTAAGCCCACTACACATATGAAGTGGATGAGCTGCTTGATCCTCAAGTGGATCCACTAACAACTAGAGCAGGGGCTATCTCAGACTTGGTCTCTGTTGCCTCCCTCTGGATCCTATTTTTCTAGTAGAGCTGCCTTGTCTTACCTCAGTGGAAGGGGAGGCACTTAGTCCTGGTGCAATTTGATATGCCAGACTGGGTTGGTACTGAGCTGGGGGCAGGGTACTGGAAAGTGGGTGTGAAGGTGAGAATGGTAGGAGGAAAGGGAAGGAAGTTGCGATTGGAATGGAAAGTAAACAAATAAATAATTTTTTTTAAATGTGTTTTAAAAAAAAGGTATAGAGCACACATTAGAGGTAATATGATAGGGCCTAAACAGGAAAAAAAAAAAGCTTCCCTTGAAAACCTGGAAAGGAACTTCATGAAGGAAAATAGCTTAAAATAAAAAGAGTACAAGAGATAGCTTAAACTGAAAGAGTAAGAGAGACAGGCACCAAGTTCAAAATGGCAGGGATGTGAAGGACCCACAGAGAAAGAGGCAGGGAAAAAGAGAACACCCAGGAGGCAGTTAGGCAGCCTCGCCATAATTCAAAGCCAACTTTGAGAAAGAATCAAAATTGTTTCCTGGGACAAAAGCAGGAAAGATAAGAAAGAACACTTACTTGTCTATTACTTCTGTAGGGCTGGAAACCAAAGCAGAAGGCAGATGGTCAGATTGCTCCTGGTTGAAAATCTAATCTCTTAAGGTGTCAAGCATCTTAAAGAGTCAGGCCCATCATCTAAAGAGGATTTAGTTGTTTGTTGGTGGCTACTATTCTCATGTTTAAACTGTAACAACTAGAGATCAATTGACCAAGCATAGAAGTGATAAGGATTGGAGAGATACTTCTGAAGAAAGGAGACCCTGTTATAGATTAACTTGTGACTGTGGGTCTCCAGCCCTGGGAATGTTTGCTAGTTCTCACCATGATTTACAGTTTGTTCTAAATTCATTCCAATTAACAATATGAATAACTTTTAAGAAACAGCGCTGCCTTTTCTGGAGCGTCTCTGTGCTCAAAAGAGGAGTAGAAGGAGGAGGGAAGTAGAGGAAGAAGAAAGGGAAGAGGGGGAGAGCACAGATCAAGCTGTCAGTGTTAAAACTTAGATACTATGTACTAATTACAGTGGAAGAGCAGAGGCACAGTAAATCCATCTTAATCCTATATGGAAATAAGGTGATAATAAGTCTTTCACATTGTCTGCACAGCCAGGGAAGAACATGGCTTCTATCAGGAAATATACATACATACATACATACATACATACATACATACATACATACATACATACATACATACATACATCTCCATCACAGTACCCTCTTTCCACCCTACCCTGCCCTCCCACCCTCTACCGCCTATCCCTTCCATCCCACTCCTCCAGAGTGGAGTGTCCCTACATATCAGACCTCCACCCCAGTTCAGCAGTTATATGAGGGCCAAGAGCCTCCGCATACACTCGGACACTCAAGGCAGCCCCACTAGGGCAAAGTGTCTCATTGACAGGTAACAAATCTATGTTCCTGTTCCCTTTGGTGCATTGACCATAGTATAGTTATCCTGTACTATATGGCTAAAATCCGATTATAAGTGAATAGATGCCATGTGCATCCTTCTAAGTCTGGGTTAGCTCACTCAGGATGAGCTTCTCTAGTTTCATCCATTTGGCTGAAAATTCCATGATTTCCTTGTTTCTGATAGCTGAGTAGTATTCCATCGTGTAGCTGTACAACAGTTTTTTTGTTTTGTTTTGTTTTGTTTTGTTTTGTTTTTTTATCCATTCCTCAGTTGAGGGACATCTGGGTTGTTTCCAGTTTCTAGCTATTACAAATAAGGCTGCTATGAACATAGATGAGGAAATGTCCTTGTGGTTTGGTGAGGAATCATTTGGATGTATACCCAGAAGTGATATGGCTGTGTTTTGAGGTACAGCTATTCCAAGTTTTCTAAGATATTGCCAGAATGATTTCCGTAGTGGTTGTACAAGCTTGCATTCCTACCAGCAATGGAGGAGGGTTCCCTTTTCTCCACAACCTCCCCAGCATGTGCTGTCATTTGAGTTTTGAACTGAGCCATTCTGACAGGTGTGAAATGGAATCTCAGAGTCATCTTGAGTTGCATTTCTCGGATGATTAAGGATGCTGAGCATTTCTTAAAGTGTCTCTTTCATTAGGGATTCCTCCTTTGTGAATTCTCTATTTAGCTCTGTTTCCCATTTCTTGATTGGATTATTTGGTTTCTTGGCACTTAAATTCTTGAGTTCTTTGTAAATTTTGGATATTAGCCCTCTGTCAGATGTGGGGTTGGTGAAGATTTTTTTATCCAATCTGTAGGCTGCCATTTTATTCGAATGACAGTGTCTTTTGCCTTGCAGAAGCTTTTCAGTTTCATGAGGTCCTATTTATTGATTCTTGGTCTTAGATCCTGAGCTGTTGGTGTTCTTTTCAGGAAGTTGTCACCTGTGTCAATGAGTTCGAGGGTTTTTCCCACTTTTTTTTTTAAAGATTTATTTATTATGTATACAGTGTTCTGTCTGCAGGTATATATCTGCAGGCCAGAAGAGGGCACCAGATTTCATTATGGATGGTTGTGAGCCACCATGTGGTTGCTGGGAATTGAACTCATGACCTCTGGAAGAGCAGCCAGTGCTCTTAACCGCTGAGCCATCTCTCCAACCCAGGTTTTTCCCACTTTTTCTTCTAGTAGATTTAGTGTGACCGGCCTTATGTTAAGGTCTTTGATCCATTTGTACTTAAGTTTTGTACAAGTTGATAAGTATGGGCCGAATTTCATTCTTTTACATGTGGACATCCAGTTAGACCAGTACCATTTGTTGAAGATGCTGTCCTTATCCATTGTATGGTTTTGGCTTCTTTTTCAAAAATTAGGTGGCCATAGATGTGTGGGTTTATTTCTGGATCTTCAATTCGATTCCATTGATCCACTGGTCTGTTTCTATACCAATACCATGCTGTTTTTATTACTATTGCTCTGTAGTACAGCTTGAAATCTGGAGTGGTAATGCCTCCAGATGTATTTTTTTATTATTATACAGGATTGACTTAGTTATTCTGGGTTTTTTTGTTATTCCATATGAAGTTGAGAATTGCTTTTTCCAGGTCTATAAAGAATTGTGGTGGTATTTGGATAAGAATTGCATTGAATCTGTATATTGCTTTTGGCAGGATGGCCATTTTTATTATGTTGATCCTACCTATCCATGAGCATGGGAGATCTTTCTATCTTCTGATGTCTTCTTCAATTTCCTTCTTCAAGGTCTTGAAGTTTTTGTAATACAGTTCTTTCACTTGCTTGGTTAGAGTTACCCCCATGTTTTTTATATTGTTTGTCACTATTGTGAAAGGTGTTGTTTTCCTAATGTCTTTATCAGCCCATTTATTTTTTTGTGTAAAGAAGTGCTTCTTAATGTTTTATAAACCATGTTTGGACTTAAATAAAATTAAATAATTAGATATGAACAGATAGTGACATATGTTCTAAAAACATGATCTAAAACCTAATATCAGAGTTTATGGACATGTACTTTAAAATGTTGACAATGTGCGAAAGAACACACCTGTAATCTCAGTACAAAGGGATTGAGTGGGAGATAGGTGGATCTCTGAGGCTCTCTAGCCAGCAGGTATAGACCAATTGGCGAACTACGAGTTCAGGAGGAAACCCTAGCTAAAAATCAGTAGTAATGTATCTCATGACTGAGGAAGGAACTCATTGCCAACCTCTGACCTCTACATGCACACATACAATAAATATCTGGGTACTGTGTCAAGAAAAGAGAGGTAAAGATGAATTGAACAGATAAACAATACATAAAATTTAACATCTACATATAAATATAAATTTGGAATTATTAATGGAAAAGTACATCTAAAATCCGTAGTTCACGGATAGATGAAACATAAGACAGGATTAGGTAAGTAAAGATTAAACACCAAAAAATTGAAAAATAGAAGAATAGAAAGAAAATATAGAGAAAAAAGTAAAATCGTGTTAGACATGGTGGAAGAAATTGTGCTGTATAATTAAAAATTTTTAATGTAAGAATTTTATAGGTGCATATTTCACAGAAGGAACAAACTTTTAAAGTTGATGAAAATTATTAATCTGAAGTCTCAAGATGCACATAGACACTAAGTAAGATAAATATAAAGAAAACAATGCTGATTTTGTATGGAAATATTAAGATGCTAGGAATACTTAAGATTCTTGGATAAGAATATATCCACAGAATTAACAAGAAATCAAATCCACTTGAAGGGTTAGTAATTTGCACAAGATTTTATTGTTACAAAGATAAATAGCACAGAATTAATGAGACATGGAGAGAGAGAGAGAGCTCGGCTGTTATTTTATATTAAGTATACAGAAAAATAAATTCCAGATGGATTGGAACTCTAAAGAAAAGAGGCTGTCAACTTGAGGAGGTATGTAGGAGCAGTTTGAGGGAAGGATTTTGGGAGGGACTGAAGGAGGAAAGCAATGTAATTCTATTTCAATTTTAAACACATTTAAAAATCCAGAACTTTTAGGTGAAAATGTAAGAGAATATCTTCATGAAGTGCAGGAGGTAGGGAGCAATTGAAAAGAAGCATAGATTAACACTAACTACAAAATTGAGAAGATACCTGGGATATCTTAAATATTAAGGATTTCTACTTATCAAAAGACCATTTAAGAGAATAAAAAGGCAGAGTGGGAAGCGCAGAGTGTGGTGCATGCATATAACCTTAGCACTCAAGAATCTGATTCAGAAGTACCAATGTGAGTTTGAAGCTAGCCTATGCTGCATAGTGAGTTCCAGGATGCCTGGGTTATAAAGCAAGATTCTGTCTCAGACAGACAGACAGACAGACAGACAGACAGACAGATAGACAGACAGACAGACAGATAGGTAGGTGGGTAGGTAGGTAGGTTGACAGACTCTAAAGCTAAACAAACAAAGAAAAAGAAACCATTGAGAAAGCTTTTCATAGGATGGGAAATTAGTGAAGTTGAAGACTTAGGAACTCAATGCAGAGAAGTTGAGGCTTAGCATCTTGAAAAGAGCCTATGCGAGGCTATTGATGAAAGTACAGCCTAGTTGCAGCAGAAGACTCAAGCACTTTGGAGATGCTAGTACCATAGGATGACCATCAAGAACAGCAGCAGTAGTGGAGTGGATCCTAGTCAAGCTTAGAAGACAAGCTGTGTGTGCTGCAGAAGTGGAGATGAAGAAGTGACCCATGCCCCTTGAAGGAGCACTGGAGATTAAGAGTGAATGGAATCTAGATATTGAACACTGAGTTATTTACACTTTTGAAGTTTGGTTTTGATTTGATTGTGACTGTGCCCTGATTTTTCTCTCTTGAAGTAAAAAAGTAATTTATGTTTTATTTTACTGAGCCCATAGTAAGAAAATTGAATCTTAAAGACATTGTATTTTAAAAGAGATTAGGTATTTTAAATGGACTGAAATTTTAGTATATTTGAATTTGTAAAGATTGCAAGACTTTTAAAGATTTTTAAATGCTTTTAATGTGAAATCTTGGGGATGAATAAGAAAGGAAGGGTTGTGGTTTAATAATGATTTGTCTGTGTACCAAGTTGACAAGGGGTCAGTTGTGGTGGGTAGTCTTATGTCAACTTGGTACGTTTTAGAGTTATCCGAAAGGAGGGAGCCTCAGTTGAGGAAATATCTCCATGAGATCCAGCTGCAAGGTATTTTCTTACGTAATTATTGATGGGGGAGGGCCCAGCCTGTGGTGGGTGGTAGCATCTGTGGGCTGGTGGTCCTGGGTTCAATAAGAAAGCAGGCTGAGCAAGCCATGAGAAGCAGGCCAGTAAACAGCACTCCTCCATGGCGTTTGCATCAGCTCCTGCCTCCAGGTTCCTGCTTCATTTGTGTTCCTGTCTTGGCTTCCTTTGATGATTAAAAGCAATATGAAAATGTAAGTCAAACAAACTCTTTCCTCCGCAGTTTGTTTTTTCAGTCATGGTGTTTCATTGAAACAATAGAAGCCCTAGGTAAGACTGAATGTGACCACTCATATCTTACATATTCCTGAAATTTTGAAAAATTTTAACTCAGTGTATCAGCTTCTTCCCTCTTATTTTTTATTTCATACCAATGGTTTCTTCAAGCTAACAATATCAGGGTATCTATTGCTGAGATTTAATTCTGATAAGAAAGTACACATTTAAAGCTTTGTTCATTTCTAAGTGCTCTGAAAGATCCAGAGTGGAGGTTTAATTTAATTGTCATCTATCCAGTTGGTATGGTGGGATTAGTAAAAAAAAAAAAAAAAAAAAATGACTGTAAATAATGTTGAGGGGAAGCCCCAGAACTAGAGAAAAGAGATGACTACAATAATTGTGAAATTAAGGAACATTGTCCTGGAAGGAAATTGAGCACATCAAGGTGTGAGTGATATCATTTATATGTACAGTTAATGCAGCCTCACATGTCACCAGTGACAAAAACAATTGTTGAAAATTTCTTCTGACAACCTTTGCTTTCAGGACTCCTACATTAAAGCAGTGAGAGGATTTTCTAAAGTTGTCAAAAGAGTATAGCTTCCGAATTACTAGGAGACACAGTCTCACAAAAACTTTCCAATCCTCTGGCTCCTACATTCATTTTGCCCTTCTTCCACAATGTTCTCCGAGTCTTAGGTGAGGAAGTTGTCTTGTAGATGTATCATCCAATGGGAGTGAGCTCCACAACTCTGCATTTTGAATGGTTGTGGTTTTAGATAATGGTCTCCAGGGTCTCACCAACATGATTGCTAAACATGACCTGAATAAGGACCACACCAATGAACATGACAGAGTGAATGGTTGTGATGGTGAGGACTCACAAGGCCTGAACCCCACACAAAGAACTATAGGGAACTATGGAATGTTGAGAGCTAGTAAAATGACCCTCACCATGGAGGAATATGTGAAATTAGTTGTCTAACACCAAATGATCAGCCCTGAAACATACATATGCATAACATTACACAGACTGAGAAGGTTATTTATATGACAGTGATTAATGGAAAATGGGTTCTTGAATTTGAAATAAAGCAAAGAGAAGTATATGGGCGATTTTGGAAGGAGGAAAGGGAAGGATGAAATGATGAAATTGTATTGTGTTGTTTCTCTTTATTTTGACTACTGCAACTACATCTTGCTTGCATTTTTATTTTATTTGGGGAACCCTAAACCCTTTCTCATATATGTAGCAGAATGATTCTCCTGGAAAATAAATCAGATCTTGTTACTCATTTTCTCAAGCCTCTGAAATGATTCCTCTTCACTGAGAAGAAGAGGGAGGGGAAATTTCAGTTGGGATGTAAAATTAATCAATAATTAATTAATTGATTGAATGGTTAAAAAAGATGAAAATAAAAATAACATTTTTTAAAGTTGCCAGAAGAAAGTTTCAACAACTTCCAGAAATCAATAAAAAGCTCACAGTAAGTAATCTGAAGAATGTGTCTTTAAAATAAGTTTATTTATTTATTCATTTTACATCCTGATTGTAGCCTCCCTCCCTCTCCTCCTCTAGGTCCTGCCTCCAGCCCTCTTCTTCCAATCCCCCTCCCCCTTCTCCTCAGAAAAGGGGAGATCACCATACCTTCTTACCCCCGTACATCAAGTTTTATCAGGACTGAGAGAATCCTCTTCCACTGAGGCCAGGTACTGCAGCCTCGTTAGGGGGACGTGATCACAAAGCAGCCCCCGCTCTGCTAGGGGACACACATGATTACCAAGCTGCCATCACTTATATATGTATAGGGGTCCTAGATACAGTTCATGCGTGCCTGTTGATTGGTGCTTCAGTCTCTGTCAGCGAGCCATCATGGACCTAGGTTGGTCTTGTAGAGTTCTTTTCCCCTCCAGGTCTTTCTATCCTTCTCCCCATTCTTTCATAAGACACCCCACACTCTGCCTAAGGTTTGGCGGTGGGTCTCAGCCTCTGTTTGGATCCTCTGCTGCTTTCTTCCTTGGGGTAGGTCTCAGGTTGAGGCCATCATTGGAAGGACAGTCCCTCAATTTTGTGTATATCTGAAAAATTTAAAGCAATGCCACTAAAATCAGGGACAAAACAAGGCTTTCCACTCTCTCCGTATCTATTCAACATAATACTTAAAGTTTTAGCTAGAGCTAAAAGACAACTAAAGGAGATAAAGGGGATACAAATAGGAAAGGAAGAAGTTAAAGTATCCCTATATAGTGATGTAGGATGTAGTGGAGTGCACAGAGGTTGGGTGAGTGTCCAGGTCAGTGGGTCTAGATCAGGCTGTCTCTAACATCCAGTTAGGTGTAGGAGCAGGACAGAGAGAACTCGTACACACAGCACTTTTCCCATGGTCTGTGGGCAGGACTGTCAGGGTTGTCCAGGTCAAGAACCAGTGCTCCGGGACAGAGAAAATATAGTGGGTTCAGGAAAGTGCCAGGGAAGTCAGAGAAAGCTTTCTCTGAAGATAAAAGTTCCTTCAGGCAGAATCTGAGTCAGCTATTTGGTGAACCAGGTTTCCTTTATTTTTTAGTTTAGGTGTCATGATGGTCTTAGTTCTCGCTAACCCTCTAAATCTACCCCATCTCCTACACCTCTTACAAATCATCAATTCTCCTGAACTCTGAGATGGGTGAGGGCTTTTTAAACTGTGAGAAGTGGAGAGAGATTTTCAGGGGGTGAATGTACTCTATTGGCTGAGATTGAGATGCTGACAATGCTATATTTCCATGGAGAAAAGTCCCAGACAACAGGTACATGACTGATCTCACCTGTCATCTCCTGTGGGATTGTTTCTACATGCCACAAGGAAGGTAGCCATTTGGGAGCTGCATCCATGTGCTCCAAAGACACGCAAAAGCAGAGAGAGAACTTGTCCCACTCCTTATGATCTCATTTTCAAGATTCCCAGAGTTTAGACTTGCTTGGATCTCATCTGTTCCCTAGCCAATTCCTCTGGAGCCACACCCAACATCCCTATGTGCAGATAATATGATAGTATACAGAAGTTACCCCTAAAGTGCTACCAGAGAACTCTTCAGCTGCAAACACCTTCAGCAAGGTGGGTAGATACAAAATTAACTCAAGAAATCATTAACCCTCCTTTACACAAATGATAAACAGGCTGAGAAAGAAATTATGGAGATAACACACTTCGTAATAGCCATATCAAGAAATCAGTAACTCTCCTTTACACAAATGATAAGCAGGCTGAGAAAGAAATTAGGGATAAAACACCTTCACAATAGCCACAAATAATATAAAGTATCTTGGTGTAACTCTACCCAAGCAAGTGAAAGCCCTGTATGACAAAAACTTCAAGACTCTGAAGAAAGAAGTTGAAGAAGATACCAGAAAATGGACAAATGTCCCATGCTCATGGACTGGAAGGATTAACATAGTAAAAATGGTTATCTTACCAAAAGCAATGTACAGATTCAATGCAATTCCCATCAAAATACAAATGGAATTTTGTTTTTCGAACATTGAAAGAACAATTCTCAACTTCATATGGAAAAGCAAAAAAAAAAAACAGAATAGCTAAATCAATCATGTACAATAACAGAACATCTGAAAGTATCACTATCCCAGATTTCAAGCTGTACTACAGAGCATTAGTAATAAAAACAGCATGGTACTGGCAAGAAACAGACTAGTACATCAATGGAATCGAATTGAAGACCCAGAAATGAACCCACACACCTACAATCACTTGATGTTTGACAAAAAACCAAACTATACAATGGAAAAAAGAAACCATCTTCAGCAAATGGTGTTTGTCTAACTGGATGTCTGCATGTAGAAAAATGTAAATAGATACACATTTATCACTGCACAAACTGAAGTCAAAGTCAATCAAAGATCTCAACATAAAACCAGATGCACTAAATCTAAGAGAAAGTGGGGAATAGCCTTGGACTCATTGGCAGAGGTGACAACTTCCTGCACAGAACACAATAGTGCACGCACTAAGATGGACAATCAATAAATGGGACCTTGTGAAACTGAAAAGCTTCTGTAAGGCAAAGGACACTGTCATTTGAACAAAATGGCAGCCTACAGATTGGGAAAAGGTCTTCACCAACCCACATCAGACAGAGGGCTAATATTCAAAATATATAAAGAAATTAAACCAACAAACCAAATAATCCAATCAAAAAATTGGATACTGAGCTAAACCAAGAATTCACAACAGAGGAATATCTAATGGCCAAGAGACACTTGAAGAAATGCTCAGCATCCTTAATCATCAGAGAAATACAAATCAAATTGATGCTGAGATTCCATCTCACTCCTGTCAGAATGGCTAAGATCAAAAACTCAGGTGACAGCACATGCTGGTAAGGATGTGGAGAAAGGGGAACACTCCTCCATTGCTGGTGGAAGTTCAGAATTGTACAAACATTTGGAAATCAATCTGATGATATCTCAGAAATTTGGAAATAGTTCTACCTCAAGACCCAGCTACACCACTCCTGGGCATATAGAACCCAAAAGATTCTCCATGAAACCAAAAGATATTGGCTCAATTGTGTTCAAAGCAGCCTTATTTGTAATAGCCAGAAACTGCAGACCACCCAGATGTCCTTCAACTGAAGGATGGATAAAGAAACTGTGGTACATTTACACAATGGAATACTACTCAGCTATTAAAAACAAGGAAATAACGCAATTTGCAGGCAAATGGATGCCACTAAAAAAGATCAACTTAAACAAATAACACAGACCCAGAAAGACATACATGGTATGCACTCACTTATAAGTGGATATTAGTTGTATAGTACAGGATAACCATTCTAAAATCCACAGACCCAAAGAAGCTATGTAACAAGTAGCACCCAAGGGAGGATGCTTGAATTGTAGCAGGGGAAATAGAATAGACAGCTGAAGTGAATGAAGAGACGGAACTGGGTAGGAGAGGGAAAGTAGGCTGGGGATCAGTTATAGGGAGAGCAAGGGTAGGTGGTGAGAGAGTTGGGGAAGAGATGGAAATCAAAGGCGTGTGCATCTGTGAGACAAGCTGGAGATAGGGGTGTTGGAGTAGTGTTAAGCATTCTAAATGTTAATTAATTGGTCCTGCTTTCTGTCTGTTACTTACATTCACTCTGATTGGTTAAATAAAATGCCGAGGCCTGAGATTGGGCAAAGCCAGAGAAAGGTGGGACTTCCTGGGATTAGAGCAGGAAGCCTGAGCTTTAGAAAGAGGATTAATTCATTCCAGCCAGGAGCAGCAGGAAGGAGGCACACACCATTAGAAAAAGGAACCTCATTCCACATGGCCAGGAACATTGGCATATCGTGGAGAATGGCAGTCCAAGGGGACATATGTATATATGGGGTCATATTTGGGTAATAGAATTAAGAGCTAGCTTAGAGGGGCCAAGATTGTTCCATCCAGGCCTAGGCCTGTTAAAATCCACATGGTGTCCTGTGTGCTCATTTATAATGTCTGCTTAAAGATTAACAGCCACCGAACCAATTACAATAACATAAATACTGGGTAAATACTTTAATTAGCCATATATTTTTTACATAGGGGAGAGGGTAGGCCCCTGGGAGGATATGGGTGTGACTCTAGCTGAGACTCCTAAACAGGGAGGGATATAGAGAATGAAGAGGCCTCCCTCTAGCTAGGTAGGACTTCTAGTGGAGAGAGGGGATCACCAACCCACCCACAAAGCCTTCAGTCCAAAATGTACCCTGTATACAAGATGTGTAGGGATAAAGATGTACTAGAAATTGAAGAGTATCATTTTTTAAAACAGTAAACTTAGTGTCCAATTTGAGTTTCATTTTAAACTTACTTGTTTCCCTCTTGAGTCAGGCTGCAAGATTTACTTGGAATTTGGGAGCTAGCATTCACTAATATCTGATATATACAGTCAGCTTAAGAAATCTACCAAGAAGTGTATTTTCTGTCTTGGGGCTAAAAACATCTTGTATCACATTTCACTAAAAAATGTTGCATGGTCAAAAACTCTTTTGTATTTTTCTCTAGTGCTTTCTGTATTTAGTATATATACTTAGGGTACACCTATTCCTAAGCTGAGACACATATATCTGTATCTTCACATTTTTATTATCCAGTAGTTTTTATGGTGTCTGTTTAAAGGCCAATGCATAAGAAAACAGCTTTCTCCTAGATGGGCTGACTTGTATGGCTTCAGTGGAAGAGGATGCACTTAGTCCTGATGTGACATGAAGTGCTAGGATGGGATGGCATGGGGTGGTCCCCTCTCTGAGAAGGAGAAGGGGGATGGAGGAAGAGAGTGGGAGGGTGGTACTGGGATGAGAGAAGTGAGGGGCTGCAATTGGAATGTAAAGTGAATAAATACCTTAAAAAAAAAAAAGAAACATCCTGTGAAATCACATTCCACTTAAAGCACTATAACGTGTGTGTGTGTGTGTGTGTGTGTGTGTGTGTGTGTGTGTGTGTGTGTGTATAAACATATTTTGGTAAGAGCATGAAAGGATTTGTGAGAAATGTTCCCCCTTTTCAGTGACAGTAGTTTAAAGAGCTAGACCTGGTGTACTAGATATATCATAAATAACAGGATATTTTTTTTCAAAATCTAAATCACAACAGATCATCATCTATAGGATTGTCTCTTGAAGAGATGTTGCAAATTGGAAATGCACATATAATGTATTTGATCAATACAGTGTGTAATGGTTTTTAAAATTTCATATATCAAAGGCTGAGGATGTAGTGGCTCCATGGGTGTTTGGATCCCCATCACGCACATACACAAGTATAGCTGGAACCACAACATTAGTAGACAAGGGGAAGCATGGCAGGAGAAAAGGGCATCCCTGGGGTTTGCTGGCTGCCAACCCAGCTGCCAAAGTCTAAGTTCCCATATTTATTACTGCTTTATAAAATTAGATGATCTGATAACACTATGCTCAAATCTTATAAGGTCACAATGAACTCATGCTGTGTGGTGACTAGTTCATGTAGATGAGGACTCACACATTCCTCATAATCCCTCTGAATATAGGGCAGAGTCTAATATAAGTTGCTGCTAATAGCTTTCTTAAGAGACAATTAAAATAATTCTTATATGTTTGAGTTTTAAAATTAAAAGGTAAACTGAGACAGCTGTGCTTCAAAACAGATGGGAGAGTTTTCATTTCCTTATATAAATAGAAACAATTTTAGGTTTGCCTGCAAAGTATTTTTAATAATTAATTGCTTTAGATATAAAAATTATGAGGTATATTATAGGAAACTGTAATTAAGATATGGCACCTCACTTATCTGGAATAATATAATCTGAGACCATTACCAGATGTTAGAATCTGAGCAATTTTGTGTATACAGTATTTTTCCTATACATAAATACCCATGGAGAAGTTGACATTTTAAGTTAGATAGAGTGACAGATTAATAAAGATGGTCACTAGTAGGAAAACAATTGAACTTATTTACTGTACTTGATAACGTATTTCTTGTGATGATGAAGTGATGATAGCCCTACCCTATGACGTGATATGACGTGAAATGTAGTATTACGCTACTTTGCAAGATTCCATGAGGCACAAGCACTATGATGCTACAAAAATTGATCTCATAACGAAGGGAATGATTAAGTGATTAATGGATAGGTAGCATGTATAGTACTTATATACTAGATAAAGAAAAAAATCATATCCCCAGTAGGAAAGAATGTAAGAGCAAAGGACTCCCTATGTTACCTCAAAGGGTTTGTGGCTTACCATTTGTGAATTTTTATTTCTGGAGTTTCCCATTAATATTTTTGAACTTCATTGAACATGGATAACTGAATCCTTGGAAAAAGAAGCTACAAATAGTAGGAGTAGGGTGGAAATGTATAGGGAAGATGTGAAATTAAGATATAAATTACAAAATGTGGGCTGAAGTTGAACAGGTTGTGTATTTCAGCACATATAGTAAGTGTTGCTATTAGGAAATTCTAGGCATCCAAATAGTTAATATATTATGAATATATGAAAGTGTCTACTCGGGCTGATGAGATGGCTCAGTGGTCAAAGATACTTGCCTCCAAACCTGACAACCTGAGTTCAATGCCCAGGACCTACATGGTGGAAGGAGAGATCCGACTCCCCTCAAAAAGGTGTCCTCTGACATCTACATGCACACTGTAGTATGCGTGCGCACATGTGCACACACACATAAATGTAAAATAAATTGAGATCATTAGTATGACAGTTTATGTGAAAGTTCAATCTCTTGCGCATTTTCATTTATAAAAATTGTGTGAATTGATACATGTGTGTGGAAGACACAGGCTTGCACTGAGCATCTTTAATCACACTCCACCTCTCCTTTGGCACAGTCTCAGCAAATGTGGATCTCATTGATTTGGATAGAGAAACTAGTCATCAGGCTCCCAGTATTTTCCTGTCCCCACTTTATTAGCACTGGGCCAATGGATATGTGCCCAGCTTTTTATATGGTTGATGAGGGAACTCAGGCCCTCCTGCTTAGATGACAAGTAATTTACCAATTGAGCTATCATCCCTAATCCCCTATTTTAAAATTTTCTTTAGACACATACTACAACACAGATATAAAACTACCATAGAATTATACATATCTGGTCATGGTACCAATGATAATTCTGATGTTAGCGATTTCTTGGATGTTGTTCACTATAAGTAAATCATAGAATGGCTTACATAATTACTTTAAAACAAGTCCTAAAATATAATGTATGCAGATCACACGTAATGTCAATGAGTAGATATTAATAACAGGTTTGCTTATGATTAGTATATTCAGTATTGCAAAATTTCCAGAGACCCACAGTTTACATAAAGATTCACCAAAAATCATTTGCTTTGTAGTAAGCTATGTAACTAGAGCATATTAAAGATACAGTAGCTGTCATCATGAGGTGGGAACACTTTCTACCATTGGCTTTAACAACAAACAGCTTAAAACTTGGAGGAAAGAGGAAAATGTATGGTGATTAACTTCCCTTTCTGAGCCTAGGTATCTGAATTAGGGCAAGGTATTCACTCTAAATATAAAATCTAATGTAGAAAGATATGCCTCTCACTGGAAACAAATAAAATCCTTCATTTAAGATATTGACAAAAACTGTACATCTCTGCTATCTCACACTTTTGTTGATCTGTAGAAAATTCTGTACTTGACATTTTAATTTCAAATCAAAGAGAAAACATTGACAACCTGGTACAAAAGAAAACATGTGAGATTTGTACTGTGTATCAAAGTGGTAATAAAATAAAATTCTAGTCATTAATTATTGCTATTTTAATATGGATTTTTATTTTTAACTACAAATCATTAGTTTGAATTTTTATCTTAATCTCATATGTTTGCCTCATCATTAATTAAGGAAATTTTTATTATATTCCTGGTAGTTTGTTTTTTATTACTAGCCTATTCACTCACTTCAGGTATTTCTCCAGCTTTTGACTCTTTTGAGTTTGATATTTGTGCATGAGATGATATTTTTAGTTACTGTTCCCCATCTCCATACACTCTCTCCTTCAAGAAAAGAGAAGGTATCAGTCTAGATCACTGTCAGGCATTTAAGGTACAAAATATTGTGGTTTTATTTCATGTATGTTTTACATACCATGGTAATTATTCAGTGAGTGGTTATTAGAGGAGTGGATAGATGAATAGAAGGGTAGACTTAAGTGAAAGGCAAGAATGTATCTGGAAGTCTTTGTGGATGGAAGCTGTATTAAATTAAATATCATTAAATCACATACATGTCTAGTGTGATAGATAGGAAATCATTTTCCTTTTCATTAAACTTCTTTTTATCCATCCTTGCCATAGATGCCTATACAAAAGCTGAAGTGATTTATTCTTGGACTCTTGGGAAGAACAAATCTGTGGAAGTAGCACAGGATGGCTCTCGCCTGAATCAGTATGACTTGCTTGGCCATGTTGTTGGGACAGAGATAATCCGGTCTAGTACAGGTATTGCCTTAATTATTTGTTAAACTTCTATGTAATCTGTACCATGTGCCAACATTGTATTTACGACTTAATCTTTCAAGTGTTTTAAATACTATTACCGTGATAAAATTGAGACATATAGAAATTCAATAATTTATCCCTGTGAACCCAAGTAAAAAAGCTCTTAAGTCCCTCTGAATCTAAGTGCCCTGATGTCTCTTGAGGAGTCCAGCAGCAGGTAAAAGAAGTGTGATAGAAATGAGAGAGGCCATCACCATGCTCACTAAGCTTAGATCACAGATGGTTCGTTATGACATTCATTACTCAACTCAGCCAATACTGAGGCCATAGGTTGTTAACTGTACTAGAGTTCAGGCACAGAGCCCAGAGGTCCAACAGTAGTCAGCAAATTAGTCTCTTCAATAGAAAATATTTTTTGGACAAAACATGCAAAGTCTTCTCAACAGTTCATTTTTTATAAACAAAGACTTGCTTAGAGACTTGTTCTGTAGTATGCAGTTACTCCATTTGTATACCACCTGATTCTAGGGATACAAAAAATGGAAATTAAACTTGAAATTAAAAAAAATCATAAAAAGAAAACAGAGTAACTGGAAAAATGGGATAGATGCTAGGTCCCACATGTCACATAATAATATTTTGTACTATTATAGGATGTACGTTTTCAGCATTTTCAAACATTAATCTTTGTGATTATTGATGAAGTTGGGTACACCGCCATCCTCTCATTATTAGGATATATGCTATGACTTCATGATGTTATAGCATGCTGTCTTGTCTGTCATTCACTTCAAGATCCAGGGAAGAGTATAACATACTAGAAATTGCCCAGAGCTTTGGAATTCCCATCCCTAGAAGTGTATTCTGCACCAGTGAATTGTGTTTCCTGTCTCAGTCCCCCACTGAAACACCTACTTGACATCAAATTTGAAGATCAATCTTACTGACTGTCCAAGCATCCCAAATCTCTTTTCATGGTTTAAACCACTGTTTCAGCTGAATCACATGGAAAAATACATGCTTATAATAGGAACATTAAAAATTCATGGAGAACCAACACAGGAAATTCAGATACTACCAACTCAGTGTACTTATGGACTCTCTATCTGCAGATTCCATCAAATGAAGAATACAAATATGTCTTGGACATTTTTCTTGTCATTCTCTATACAATGTAGTATGAATTATTTGTATCGTGTCTGATATTTTAGTTTTAAAGGTAGTGGAGGTGAACATCAGAAGTTTTATAGACATATTATGCAATTTTATGCAAGAGACTCGAGAATTCAGGGATTTTATATTTAATAGAGGTTTTGAAACCAGTCCACCCAAGATATACAGTTGCAGTTTAACTCTTTAATTACATGTCCTAGAAAAATTTCAGTAAGGAGCTGGAAAGATGACTCAATACTTAAGAAAACTAGCTGATCTTACAGAAGTCCTGGGTTCAATTACCAACAAACATATACATGATGGCTTAAAGCTATCTATCACTCCAATTTCAGGGGATCCGATCTACACAGGCATCCGCAATCATGTGTGCGTTTACACACACACACACACACACACACACACACACACACACACACACACGCACGCACACTCGAGGGATGGAGTAGAGGTGGGGTGAGGGCAAAAGATAGACAGACAGATACAAACATAGAAATAAGAGTTAAAAATATAAAATAGAGAATTTTTCTTAAAAGATTTTAGCTCATTTATTAATTTTGTACATGTTAATATATAGGAAAATTCCCTTTGCATTTTTCAGTAATTTAAAGTTTAATTAAATGGTTTTTTCATCTTCTTTTAATAATATAATCTTTATGAAGTTTTCATGTCATTAAATGTTCAGGAGCCAAGCAAAATGCACATATAATTCAGTAACAATGTACAAATAATTACAATAAAAGCATTAATACTTATTTTGATTACTTTAAATAAAAGTGAAATAATAAAATTCCCTCTTTCAAGGCCAGAGTATTCTTGGTAATTATATGTATTTTTTCTGTGGAAAATATAGTATTTCATTGCTGAAACTTAGCAAAACAATAGTTTCATTTGTAATGGGATTGTGCAGGGATCATAGCCTACTTAACCAATTATCTACCATTATGCTTTGTGTTTAATTCTATAAACAATATTGTTTAGGCCTTTCTTTTCCAGACACCATTCTGCTACAGTGTAATTATCTGTCTATGATCCAGACAGAACATTTTTGTAAATAATACATGTTGACAAACTGCTGCTCTAAAAGTTTAACCAATTCCTTTTTCCACTGCCCCTGTATAAGCACCCAAGTTTTCCTTTCTCCTTAACAATACTGAACTATGGTTTCAATTATTTTTCCCCAAAGATATGTCAAAGTGTTAACTGTACCACTTTAGAATGTGACTTTATTTGTGAATAGTGTTGTTTTAAATGTAATCACTGATGATGAGGTCGTATTGCACTAATGTAGTATGTATTATAATTATTCTTATGAAAGAGGGAACTTTGGACAGAGTGAAGAGTTGGAGACTAATAGGAACACAAAGACTCTGATCTGGTGGATGTTTTCATAATCAAAGACCTGCCAAAATGTGCCTGCAAAGGAGTTGAAACTAGTAAGAGGAAACAGTCCCATACAGGGTTTAAACAGTACCGGACCCTATTAAAACCTTCATTTCAGACCTGTGAGGTGATACAACTGTCTTGTTTTAACATATCTAGAACTTGGTACTTCACTAGGGCAGCCTCAGCAAACTATTGGAGCAGGAAACTCTCATTTTATTTTTCTTACCAATGAAGAAATTAACACATGCATAGAGATGAAAGTAATAATGTTTAATTGCCGAGCATGTAATATATGTCAGGCACTAATCGCATGTATTAACTCCTTTTAACCTTGAACAACTCTGTGAGGAAAGCAATGTTGTTGTTCCAGATCTCTGGATAAAGAAATCATGGGTCAGACAAATTCACTACCTTAAGCTCATATGTTTTAGTTCCCCCCCCCCATATTTATAATGTGCTTATACTGCTATGTTGTTTTTTCTTTGGGTCAGGTATATGAGTGCATAGTGCACTTCACCTACCCACTACCATTCTGCTTCTCTACCAGATTCAATATAAGTCTTGATGGCTGTGTACAACAGTCACCTATGTTTCATGCACTATCATTCCTTTGTCTTTGTATCCTTGTCTTCTTTCTTTGTAGAAGATTAAAACATACATTTAGTTATTTTGCATGGTAAGAATGCACCCTAAAGATGGCATATCCTAATCCCAGAACCTGTAAGCATGTTAGATTATGAAAGGCATGGTTACGAAAGTGAAATTGTTTTCTTACATGGTATTTAAACAGATATAATCCTAGATTACTTAGGTAGGACCAACATAAAAAAGAAAGGTTTTCTCATAAAAAGCAGGCAGGAAAACCAGTAAGAGAGAAGTAAAACAGGGCTATAAACCAAGAAATACTAGTAGCCTCCTCCTTAGAACTACTAGAAACAATGCAGCTTTAGCTAGTGATGTATATGGGTATCAAATATTACATGTTTCCTCATAAATATCGACAAATTTCTGACCTGAGGAGTATGAAAGCTTAAATTTGTTAAATGATAAGAAACAAATGTAGCTCTCTGGTCATAATTAATTTTTTTAAATTGGATTTAGAAGCTGAAACAGCAAGAAATGCACAAATACACAGAGGAAATATTAAATAATGTCTTTTGTTGGGTTTGCAATTTTTCTCTGTTGGGCACCACCTATTTCAATTTAGTCTTTTCTCTGTAGAAAGAGCCTACAAAGGCTTTGGGGAAAAGCTTTTCTGGCTTGTTTTCTTTGAGAAGAGAAAATAAATATCTCAGTAGCTCACTGTGTCTGTGCTTCTAGACCTATTGTCTTTCTTAGGAGTTCATACTTGTTTTGTATAGCCTCAGTGATACGCTGCATTTTTTCTCTCTATACTGTATCTGAATCAAATTATTTAATAAGGATAGATGTATATTTTTGAGCTTGGTTTAGGTACCGTGTGTGTGTGTGTGTGTGTGTGTGTGTGTGTGTGTGTGTGTACGTGTGTGTGTGTGTACTTTTATATGTATATAGACTAAGTAATAATTCTAGGGAAATGCACAAGCAAGAGTTAACCATGGTTACTGGGGGCAAAGAGAGATAAGTGTGCTATACACACTTTCATACATTTTTATTTAAGAACTATCTAAATAGTATCACCTAACATAAATGTAGCAGTAATTCCCTTCTAAATGTTGACAAGGCCCTTCCATAGAGGTTCCATTATGTGACTAGGAAACTGGGCAGAGAAGAGACCTGCAATCCATAGGTGTTGGTTTTGTATGACTGAATTTCTCTCCAAATGATGTCAGGTTCCACTCCACTATGATGTAACTCCAAGAATTTCTTGTCTTGGCTCCAGATTCAAATATCTGTAAAATAAATGAATGAAATTCTTCAAGATTGTAAACTAGTTATTAACACCAGTTTCTAATTTCAGTACTGACTCAATTTCCTTCCATTTGATAAATTATTATATTAATTGCCTAGGGGATAATTAGGATTCAGGCTTTTATTTTTCCATTTTTTTTTGGAAGTTTAACCTTTTACTATAGCATCAGTTTATTATAATTGCAATTGTTTATGCTATCTATACACGTAGACAGATCCAAAAATAGGAGAATTAATGAAAGAGATTTCAAGGAAACACAGAGAAATGGAAATTAAAAGACTATGGATGGCAAGATAAAGAATAAGGAATGGATGTAGAGAGATGAAAAAATACTAAACATGGTTTTGAGGCATGAAAAACTACTTTGTATATTGAGTTAATCTGTGAAGGTAGTTTTAAAAATCTCTTGTGTATTTCTTAACCCTTAAAAATAGCTAAGTTGCAAATGTTTAACAATATAGCCTCAAATATTCCACAAGTAACTCAGATGGAGCTTAATAGGCTGGAGAGCAAAAGCAGGGGAAAAAAGTCCCCAAACCACTTAGGCAGTCATCCTTCATAAAAACAAATACATAAAAAAGGAATGGAATATAACAATCCACCTCAACATTAATTTGGTAAGCTGTTCTATGTTTCTGGTTTTAATACAGAAAATAATTATGTAAAAAATGTACCATGTTTACAGTTTCATACAGAATAGAGATGGCACCCAGTAAGCTAAAAAGCTGAAGCTCACCAGTGAAAATAGGATTAGAGAAGATAGAAAAATCCTCCAATCTCATGGAAAGCTGAGTTCTCACATTGACAGAAAAAAATATGGAGAGAAAATGCTGGCTATGTATTTGAAAAATAGTTAGTGAATTGATGCAATGGATTAATTTGATAAACATCTGTGAATTGCTAAAATGGCATTTCATTTTCCCCTTCTCTTTTCCCAGTGGACATAGATAATGTGCAAAAAAAAAAAAAAAAGAAAAAAAGAAAAAAAAGCAGAAATATGGGGTGGCTCCTCTACCAGTACAAAGCTTTAGTTCTCAGTAAGGAGATATCATTTGCCATTTGGAATAAAGAAAGCAAGTTCAATAAAGAATGAAGGAAAGAAAAGCTTGAAGAAAAATATATTCAGTTATATAAAACAAATGGTTGATTTTAAAAACATTTCACAAGTACATTTATCTTCCTTTTCAGATTCAAAGAGTACAACTGTGAATATTAAATAGTATATACTAACATTAATGTATCAATTACATTGCATATATTAGATATTTCACATGAATTGAGAATATAATTACTAGTATGTGTTAAAAACTATGAAATTAAAATTCATAAGGAAAAAGTGGTTAGGCTAATCAAAGTCTATCTCTTGGGAAAAATAAGTCCTCAATTCTTTATTAGTAGGAAAGAAGGATGGAAAGAAAGGTAATGGAAGAGGAAAGTAAAGGGCATTGAAGGAGAAGAGAAAGAAGAAAGAAGGAAGTCAGATACAGAGACAATAACAGAGACAGGGAGAATATGTTGCCAAGCATTTTAAATATTTTAAATTCGGTCTTAGATACCTGAGACGTACCAGTTTTGGAGATGAAATAATCTATTGTCAGAATCATTTTGGAAGAGAATAGGGAATAAAGTAAAATGTCAAAATGCCTGTGAGATACCCAAATAGTTATGCCAAATAGCTGGATGAATATATGTAGCTACAGTTGGGAACCACAAGACTCATATTTATTACCACCTTGGTGGCTTGTAACAGACTAAATTTCCTGTCTCTCTGATGTAGAGGTTAGGAATCTGCAATCAAAGCATTGCCAGGATAATTTCTGTCTCAAAATGGTGAGGAAGAATCTGTCCCTTGCCTGTTCATAGCTTCTACGATAGCCAATCTTTAGTGGTGCTGGGATTGAGGATACACCACACTATTCTCTGCCACTACTATCCATGGAAAATGGAGGGTTCACCTTTGACAAATGCTATTGAAAAATACAGAAGGCTGAGATTTACTGATTGATAGTAACAGAATAGGAATTAGTATGGGCCATTGTTTGCCACATGTCAGCAGCTCTGCTGAAGGAAATGAGGTCATACATGTCAGTTACATTCTTGTATGTTAACTTTAAAAACAATTTATATATATATTCATATGTGTGTGTGCTTGTCTGTATGTACATCATATGTATGCAAGGTCTCACAGAGGCCAGAAGAGAGTGTAAGCTCCCCTGGAGCTGTAATTTCAGGTGGTTGTGTGTTGTATGATGTGGGTGCTAAAAACTGAACCTGGGTCTTCTGCCCGAACCTGTACATGTATGCAAGAGTTTGGAAGGGGTTGGGATATCTTAATTTGTATATAAAATTGAGACTCTCTGGGAACAGAATTGGTGCTCAAGTTGCTTTAACAATGTTTGAATGATTCCACATTGCCTAATTTTATTATCTGTCCAGGAGAATATGTTGTCATGACAACCCACTTTCATCTGAAGAGAAAAATTGGCTACTTTGTCATCCAGACCTACTTGCCATGTATCATGACTGTCATTCTGTCACAAGTGTCTTTCTGGCTTAATAGAGAATCTGTCCCTGCCCGCACAGTCTTTGGTAAGTGTTGTTTCATGGAAAATGGGAACGAAACACATAGTCATAGTAAACGTGAGAAAGGTAGGAGAAAGCTATGATGCAGATACAGGATGGTATCCAAGTCCAGAGTTAATGATGTCATCATCAGATGCTGGGATTTTAAGCAATTGAATTCTTTTTTTTCCTTTTTTTTATAAATTATTTTTTATTTTTTCAAGTTACATCTGAATCACAATCCCCTCCTTACTCCCCCCTCCAGTCCCAACCTTCCACCCTCTTCCCCCTCAACCCCTATCCTCTACTCTTTTTTTTTTTAGTTTAAGGTATATCTTTTTCCCCCCAACAGCTCCCATTTTCAGTCCAACAAATGGTTCTTTCTCTTATAACAATAAATACAATACAAAACAACAGAAATAAATAGGCCACAATTGAATTCTTAACCAAGGAGCAAGGATACAAAGAATGAAGTAGTACAATTACTCAAATGTTCCTTATCTGATGTTGTCCTGGGAACCAGGAAGAAGTTGAGTCTTTAGTGAAAAATATACAAACTTATTATACAGAATAGAGTCAAGGGTGGAAAACAAGCCTGAAATCAGACAAGTAGATTGAGTCTTGTAAGGTACCATTTTCACTTAAAGACTTACTTTATCTGTATGAGTGTTTTGCCTGTCTGTATTTGTGTGTGTCTGTGCACTATGTGCATGCCTGGTGCCTGTGAAGTAAAAAGTCAATCTCCCTAAAACTAGAGCTATAGATGGCTGTGAGCTATCATGTGGGTGGTGGGAGATGGATTCAGGTCCTCTCTAAGAAAAACAATTGCTTTTAACTGCTGAGCTATTTCTCCAATCTCCAGGGAATATTCTGTGGGTACATATGCGTTGTTGCATATTCTTCAGCATTTTGAGAGCATAAATTCACGGATATTCAGTAAAGGCTGCATATAGTTTAAATGGTTTCTTGAATGATATGTAGAATCACAGAAATTTAATTCAGTATGAGGTTACTTATATCTAGGAAAAGGTTTGCTTAACATTGGCCCCTTTTCTCTCAAAGACTTAAATTATATAAAACATTTTCTTTCTAATTTTCCCACACCAAGATTTTTGAAGCACAGAAATTAATTAATTTAGTCTACTGAACCACTGGGGAAACAGATTGTGAAGCATACACTCAGATATACTAGATACACATACAGAAGCCATTTCTATCAATATCTTGAAGCTGTATAGTTTTATTACGTGAATAGTAAATGATGTTTCAAACAGAAGTGACTCATTGGGTCAGGTCCAGGAGGACATGGCAGCAGAGAAAGAGGAAGTACAAAACAATAAGAAAGATACGGCATTGTGAAAGTAGAGAGGAAATTATTTAGTGGCAGGAAGTAATCATGTAGTCTGAGGGTCTACTGTGAATTTCTGTAAAACCCAGGTGGAAGCTGTCCGTTCATTACTGTGATATACTTCGATGTTACTGAAGCAGAGGAAACACAAGCTTTTTGGTGTGAGTTAAAAGTGGCCATTAATAGAGGAAAATCCATGATCAAAATATATTGTATGAAAATAATTATTTTCAATAAAAAGTGGACATTTTAGCTGAGTTACTAGTTTTGGCAAATAAGTATCTGAGTTTTAAAATATAAAAGAGGGTATTTTATTAAGTATTTTTGCATCTATGTTCATGAGGCAGATTGGTCTGAAGTTTTCTTTGTTGGGTCTTTGTGTGGTTTAGGAATCAGGGTGACTGTGGTCTCATAGAATGAGTTTGCCAGTGTTATTTCTGTTTCTATTTTGTGGAAAGGTTTGAAGAGTATTGGTATTAGCTCTTCTTTGAAGGTCTGGTAGAATTCTGTGCTGAAACCATCTAGCCCTGGGCTTGTTTTGGTTGGGAGATTTTTAATGACTGTTTCTATTTTCTTAGGGGTTATAGGGCTGTTTAATCTATTAACTTGATCTTGATTTAACTTCAGTAGGTGGAATCTATCAAGAAAATTGTCCATTTCACTTAGGTTTTCAAATTTGGTGGAGTATAGATTTTTAAAGTAGGACCTAAGGATTCTCTGGATTTCCTCAATATCTGTTGTTATTTCTCCCTTTTCATTTCTGGTTTTGTTGATTTGGGTTTTTTTCCCTCTGCCTTTTAGTTAATTTGGCTAAGGGTTTGTCTATTTTGTTGATTTTCTCAAAGAACAAACTTGGTTTCATTGATTCTTTCTATCATTCTTTTTGTTTCTAAGTTGTTGATTTCAGCCCTAAGTTTGACGATTTCCTGCCTTCTGCTCCTCTTGGAAGTGTTTGCTTCTTTTTTTTTCCCAATTCATCCGGTTTAGCTGTTAATTTGTTAATATGAGCTTTCACAATTTTCTTTTAGAAGGCACTTAGTGCTATGAATTTTCCTCGTAGCACAGCTTTTATTGTGTCCCATAGGTTTGAGTATGTTTTGCCTTCATTTTCGTTGAATTTTAAGAAGTCTTTGATTTCCTTCTTTATTTCTTCCCTGACCTAGTAGTCATCTGGTAAAGAGTTGTTCTGAATCCAAGAACACAGCAAAAGTATCATACACCATGATCAAGTAGGCTTCATTACAGGAATGCAGGGATGGTTCAACATACGAAAATCCATCAACATAATTCACCATATAAACAAGTTGAAAGAAAAAAAACACATGATAATCTTGCTAGATGATGAAAAAGCATTTGACAAAATCCAACACCTCTTCATGCTAAAAGTCCTAGAAAGAACAGGCATACAAGTACCATACCTAGAAAAAATAAAGGCGATATACAGCAAGCCAGTAACCAACATCAAATTAAATGGAGAGAAACTTGAAGCATTTCCTTTAAACTCAGGGACAAGACAATGATGTCCACTTTCCCCATATCTCTTCAACATAGTACTTGAAGTTCTTGATAGAGCAATAAGACAACTAAAGGAGATCAAGGGGATACAAATTGGAAATGAAGAAGTCAAATTATCCCTATTTGCAGATGATATGATATTATACATAAGCAACCCAAAAAATTCCACCAGAGAACTCTTACAGCTGATAAACACCTTCAGCAAGGTGGCTGGATACAAAATTAATTAAAAAAAATCAGAAGCCCTTCTTTATACAACAAATAAATGGGCTGAGAAAGAAATTAGGGAAACAGCCTCCTTTACAATAACCACAAACAATATAAAATACCTGAGGGTAACTCTAGCCAAGCAAGTGAAAAACCTGTATGACAAGAACTTCAAGTCCTTGAAGAAAGAAATTGAAGAGGCCATCAGAAGATGGAAAGATCTCCCATGCTCATAGATAGGTAGGATCAATATAATAAAAATGGCCATCCTACCAAAAGGAATATACAGATTAAATTCAATTCCTATCAAAATACCAACACAATTATTTATACACCTGGAAAAAGCAATTCTCAACTTCATATGGAATAACAAACAAAACAAAACAATCAATCTTGTACAATAAAAAAATCTGGAGGTATCACCATCCCAGATTTCAAGCTGTACTACAGATACAGATAATAATAAAAACAGCATGGTACTGGTGTAGAAACAGACCAATGGATCAATGGAATCGAATTGAAGACACAGAAATGAACCACACACCTATGGTTACTTAATTTTTGACAAGCCAAAACCATACAATGGAAAAAGGAGAGCATCTTCAACAAATGGTGCTTGTCCAACTGGATGTCCACATGTAATAGAATGAAATTATATAGGAAATACAGGACCCGCAGCTTCCAAAACTAAGAAATGACATATCAGTGACTGCCTGGACAGTTCCCATTTTCTCTCCATACATTATAGCATCGATCTTCAGTCGTTTGGCCCTGTTTCTCTGACAGATATTGATTGTAGAGCAGGAATTATGAAGGACTTGCCTACTCTGTCTTGGTAGAGCTAGGCTGTTATTTACCTGCTTCCAAGTTTTGTCCTTTTTGGACAGCATTCTGTCTACAGTTGAAGCAAGGGGTTTTTCTTGCCAAGAGATAGGCTTGTCACTAATTCAACCATCTCACACTGGAGATTCTTCAATGCTCATCTTCTACTTGCAGTAGAATAGGGGATGTTATCAGGAGCTGACTTGTCTCGATATCAAAAAATCTTAAGTTAAGAAAACATCTTTGAATGCCATATTCTGCAGATCTCTTGAGGTTTTTGAAGATTCCCTATCTATCTCTTATATTTAGATAAGCAACTGTTGCTTATCTCTTAGCAACTTGATTTCTGATTAGCTTAGAAAATAACTGTGATAGACTGTCATAGTAACTAACAAAATGACATGCTTGCATGACTATTAGTTTGCATTTCTTAATTATACTAAACAGTTTATGACGGTTGGTAGCCAAAGGCCAAAACTTCACATTTCATTTTTAAGCATTACTAGTTACAATACCTTTAAGAGGAGTTACCCTTAATTTTGTATCAATATACAAAGATCAATACCTATGTAGCCCAATGCAATCTTAATAATGCATCAATATTCAAGGGTCAATACAATTGTGGCCAAATATAATCTTAATTTTGTATCAATATACAAAGATCAATACTGATGTAGCCCAATACAATCTTAATTTTGCATTAATATACAATGATCAATACCAATTTACAATTTAGCCAAATATAATATTAATTTTTATCAATATACAAAGGTATAAGGGCATATTCAATAATCTGTCTTTTTTTTTTGGTTTTTCTTTGTGTAACAGCTCTGGCTGTCCTGGACTCACTTTGTGGACCAGGCTGGCCTCGAACTCACAGAGATCCGCCTGCCTCTACCTCCCAAGTGCTGGGATTAAAGGCATGCGCCACCACCGCCCGGCTAATCTGTCTTTTTTTGGAACCAAACAAACCTTTAGTGTATATATTTTGAGATCTCAAAGGACAATTTGTTTGAATTTCAGCATGCCATTTGTAAGTAGCTTTTAAACTTAAATCCTTCCAAATCCTATGTGCCTATCTCTTCATTCTAAGTATTGGGATCAAAAACATGTGGTTCCCAACTGATGGGATTAAAGATATGCTCCACCACCCCTGGATTAAAGTTTTTCCCTATTTAGCGCTTGTTTTGTATCAGGCTGACCTTGAGCTCTGAGATCTGCCTGTTTCTGTCTCTAGTGTGTTGGGATTAAGGGTGTATTCTTCTCAAATAATGGGATTAAGAGTGTGCATCATCACTACCCTGCTCCTTGTAACTCTAGAATTTATAAGACAACTAACTCTATAGTGATCCTCCTGTCTCTGCTGGAGTTAAAGGCATGGGCTAACACTATGCATTTCATGTATTTTACCTTAGCTCTAAGTTTTTTCAACTCTTGGAGGTTTATAAAACCAGGTTGATCAGCTGTAACCTTTAATTTATTTACAGTATTTTAAACCTGTTACCTGTTTTTTAATGCCAAACCAGGGAAATATCCTATACCTCTACAAAAAAATGAACTTTTAAACTGCTATCAAGTTTGTGTAATCTATGTGGCCACCTGCAGTCTAACATTCTAATCTGAAATTAAGGCCATTTTCCTTTCATGCCAGTAAGACAAGTATACCTTTGGTAAATTATAGTTTGAAAATTTTATATTGTATTTTTATTATATTTTTAAGCTTATTAACTCTTTTCTTAAAAAAAGTATTATTTACTTCTAGAACATAGTTTCCTCCCTCCTCCCCTCCTGGCCCCTTCCTACCTCTCTCTTTCCCTTCCTCCCTCCGTCCCTCCCTCCCTCCCTCCTTGTTCCTCTACTTGATACTCTCCTTCTCCTCAGATGAGGTGGGCCCTCACATATCATACTCCCTCAGATCTTGCGTCATGTAAGGGCCAAGAGTTTCCACTTGTACTGGAGCTTGATAAGGCACACCATCTAGGGTGTGGTGGTCCACTACCCTGCAGCAGATTCCATGACTCACTTGTGGGTAAAATTTTTCCTGCGCTAGATATCCCAGGTTCCTATTTATTTGGGTGTGTGGGTTGTAGGATAGTTATCCTGTGATGTATGGTTAATATCCATTTATAAGGGAATACATACCTTGTTTATCTTTCTGGGGTTGCATCAGCTCACTTAGTATGAGCTTTTCTTGCTCCATCCATTTGGTCTCGAATTGCATGTTTTTCTCATTTCTGATAGCTGTGTAGTATTCCATTGTGTAAATGTACCATAGTTTTTTTTATCCATTTTTCAGTTGAAGGACATCTGGGTTGTTTCCAGTTTCTGGCTATTGTAAATAAAGCTGCTATGAACATTGTTGAGGCAATATCCTTGTGGTTTCATTTACAATCTTTTGGATATATGCCCAAGAGGGGTATGGCTGGGTCTTGTTGTTTTGTATTGTATTTATTGTTATAAGAGAAAGAATCATTTGTTGGACTGAAAGGGGGATCTGTTGGGTGGAAAAAGATATACCTTAAAGTAAAAAAAGGGGTAGAGGATGGGGGGTTGAGGGGGAAGAGGGTGGAAGGGTGGGACTGGAGGGGGAGTAGGGAGGGGATTGTGATTGAGATGTAACTTGAAGAAATAAAAAATAAATTATAAAAAAGAATGAAATTAGACTCATACTTATCACCTTGTACAAAACTTAAGTCCAGGTGGATCAAAGACCTTAACATAAGGCCGTACACACTAAATCTGCCAGAAGAGAAATTGGAGAAAACCCTCGAACTCATTGGCACAGGTAACAACTTCCTAAGCAGAACACCGACATCTCAGGATCTAAGAGCAACAATCAATAAATGGGAACTCATGAAACTTTTGCTTCTGTAAGGCAAAAGACACTGTCATTCAAACAAAAGAGCAGCCTACAGATTGGGAAAATATCTTCAACAACCCCACATCTGACAGAGGGCTAACATCCAATATTTACAAAGAACTCAAGAAATTAAATGCCAACAAACCAAATAATCCATTAAAAAAAGGGGAACAGAGCTAAACAGAGAATTCACAAAGGACAAATTCCTAATGGCTGAGAAACACCTAAAGAAATGCTCAGCATCCTTGATCATCAGAGAAATGCAACACAAGATGACTCTGAGATATCATCTCACACCTATCAGAATGGCTAAGATCAAAAGCTCATATGATAGCACATGCTGGTGAGGGTGTGGAGAAAGGGGAACCCTCCTCCATTGCTGGTGGGAGTGCAGGCTTGTGCAACCACTATGGAGGTCAGTCTGTCGATATCTTAGAAAACTTGGAATAGCTCTGCCTCGGGACCCTGCCGTACTACTTCTGGGTATACATCCAAATGATTCCTCACTGAATCACAAGGAAGTTTTCTCATCTATGTTCATAGAAGCCTTATTTGTAATAGCTAGAAACTGGAAACAACCCAGATGTCTCTCAACTGAAGAATGGATTAAAAATCTGTGGTACATCTACACAATGGAATACTACTCATCTATCAGAAACAAGGAAATCATACAATTTGCAGCCAAATGGATGGAACTAGAGAAACTCATCCTGAGTGAGCTAACCCAGACCCAGAAGGATGCACATGGCATCTATTCACTTATAGTCGGATTTTAGCCATATAGTACAGGATAACTATACTACAACGAATGCACCAAAGGGAACATGAACATAGACTTTGTTTCCCATCAATGAGACTCTTTGCCCTAGTGGTGCTGCCTTGTAGGCCCCCAGTGTATGAGGAGGTTCTTGGCCCTCACATGACTGCTGAACTGGGGCGGGGGACTGTTATGTAGGAACACTCTACTCCAGAGGAGTGGGATGGAAGAGTTGGGGAAGAGGGTACGAGGGCGGAACTGGGAGGGGTGGAAAGAGTACTCTATGATGGAGATGTAACGTGAAGTAATAAATAAAGAAATTTAAATTAAAAAAATAAAATATAAAAGAGGGTGCTGAGCTTCAGTAATGTTAAGGACTATAACTTAAGCTGTGGTATACTGAATACTATCCTTCCAAAAGTCATCTCCAAGTCTCTAGTGGTGTGGAAATGTGAGTATATATGATGAAAATGAATCTTCAGATGTGATACAGTTGAATATATCCAGCTGGGGAGCTTATTCTGCATTGTCATGTACTTAACTACAGAATAATAAATATTGTGGTAAAGAAAACAGGCCAAATTGGAAGATGTCCTGTTGTTGTCTTGTAGAAAGAAGAAAAGGCTCACTAGCAAAGAAATGCAATTGATGAAGCTTTGAAAGCTGCGAAAAGCAATAGTTTATACACCAGAGCCTTCAGAGGGAGTGGAGATCTGGTCAAGATTGACCTTAACTCAGTAAAAGTAATTTCAGGCTTATTCTTTTAATAGTTTAAACTTGACCTCATACTAATTCAGAATTCTTATTTATAGTAACTGCATTGATGTGAAAACCTCCAAGTTGAAAAGTTAATTTAAAAAGTAAGAACAAAAAGCCATGATTAATCAATATCTCCTTGAATAGGAACAGAGTGGAGAGACATGCCCCATAGGATGTCAAGATGATTAAAATTCAAGTCATTAAGGCAGCAGCATTGTATTGACATGAAGAAAAGAAAAATAAGTAAATCAAACACTATTGTGTGCTTGAAAGTAATCCCTTATGTAGAGAAATTTGATTTATCACAAAGATATCATTGAAGAAAATTAATTGAAATTTTTCATGGACTTTAGGACAAAAATTAAAAATATGATACTCTTGGAATAAAATTTAAAAATGATATAATATCTATGTGTCTTTTGGAATATGTACTTTAACTTTATAAGAATTTTTCATAAACACTCTCATTCGGATATTCTTCTCTTATTTATATAACCAACTGAAATGAGTAATGTAAATTAAATGTATTAAATGAAAACACTTTCACAAGAATGTCCATATGTTTCATTCATGGAAATGTAATAATGACTAGCCATATATTGATATAATAGTATACATTAGTGCAAGGAGATCAAATGTGCAATATATTTTCATCTTATTGTATATGAATTATTCCACAATTTAAAAATACAAACATGTAGGACTATAAATGTTGGAGTAATCAGATATAGATTTTCAAATATCTATGGTGAATAATTTATAAATAAATGAAAGCAATGCAGAAAAATTCAGGAGAGAGACTAGGGTAGGGAACATATTGATTATCATAGTATTTAAAAATACAAGGAACACTTATTTATTTAAACATAGTTAAGTTACCCCTAAATTTAAAGATAGATCAAAAGAAAATACCTAAAAAGCTAAAAACATGAAAAACACAGAGAAAAATGGCATGAGATTCACTGAGTAGGCATAGCCCAGAAGAATGAGAGAAGTAAAAGAATGGCTGGGACAATTTTAAAGAGCTAATAGAAGGGTATAAAGTTACAATTGCAAGGACATTAATAAATCCCAGTAAGATAAGTTGAAAGAATGCAAACTTGGGGTTGTTATCACTAGACTTCCTCTGAATGAAATACCAATGCCTGCTCATCAAATTAAAGGAAAACTATCTTAGAAGGAAGGTTGAAATTATTAATGAAAATAATAAATAAACTAGTTATGGTGACTTTATAGTAAATATACACATAATAGCAGTAACTTATAAAGAAAATACTATGGTCTACTGAAATCTATGTAAGTTGATGTGGAAAAATAGACACTATTCTATATACTTCCATTGTTAAGGAAGAATATCAATTAACACTAAAATTCCATAAATGAAGGATGCACAGTGACTGAGAATTGCCTATATTTTCTGGTAATGTTAAATGTAAGACCACTTGAATAAATTTGACAATGTCTTGTAAACAGACATATTCATACCATATAATCTTCCATTTCCATCCCTAGGCATTTATGAAGAGAAATGAAAGCATACTAATATAAATACTTAATGCAATTTGTTTAGACACTTTTATAATAAGAGTTGAATATTGAAAACTGTTCAGATGCTCATTAATAAGTGAATAGACAAACAAATTTGGTTACCCTAAAACTGTGAATTCACTCTGAAATCAAGAAAATTACTCTCAAGATAGATGAAACAAGAATAAACCTAAACTATTACACTATTACATTGGATTGTATCCAGACACAAATGACCACAAACTATATGATGATGGAGCAGAGACCAATGAGAGGATGTTAAGTACATAAAAGAGTCTATGAGAAGGAGTGTTATTAAGGCTAAGGAGTCATTGTGAGTCCCCTCATCATGTATGTAGTTTGGTAGAACAGACGCATCTTAACAAGCTTACTAGAAGTACTCATAGGAAATGAGGAGGTCAGTCAGTTCTACCTTAGTCCTTGAAGAGGGGCTTTCTAAAAGAGTGTTAAGAGACAATCCCTGTCAGGCTGGCTCTCCTTTTAAAAAGTGAGATACTCCATGAGTATACGGAATGCTTGATGGAGAGCCCTTCAAACTCTGACCAGCTAAGAGCTCTCCATAGGTGACAGGCCTAATTAAGCATCAAAGGCTAAAACTTTAAAACTCTCCACTGAGATAAGGCACAGAAGCATTTATGGTGCAGTACAGCTGCTACAAGCATGCTCAAGTGGACCATGCATTTGTTCATAATCATGAATGAGATATCTTATTTCTCCTGTAAAATTCTACTTTCCTTTTCTTAATTTATTATTTTTTTGAGAACTTCATATGTAAGTACTGAGTCTACATCACTCATACATTCCTTTCTTGATGAAGTTTGGATCTGTTATCAGTTCTTTGTTTATAAGTAGTAATAGTGTAGCTGATCCTCATACTGTTTCAAATGTGTTTTTGTGACTCAGCTTTAATGCTAAGTTTGTGCAAAGGTACACCTTTAGGGTCTTTGTTACAAATTCTTCTCCAATCTAAGCTTTCATGTATGCAGCAAATATGTAAGTAAGAGATTCAAAGGAGCAAGACAAGAGAAGCACCACCAGCGTGGTCGCTCACATGGCTTACTCTCTGTAGAGTTAATAGACTCAGTGATTCCTCCTGTTGCCTAACTTTGTAGTGTCTCACATCAGCAACCTTTCATTCTGTGCCCAACTTCACCCATGCACATATTTCAAATCATCTTCAGCCTTCTAGCAATCAGAAAGATAATGTAATCATTTCTCCTTCCAATCTGATTGATTTTGGTAATATGAAAGTCCTTCAGTGTCTAATACTCAACGATGAGGAGAAAGAAGGAATTACCAAGATATAAAACAAGAAAGTGGCAGGCAAAGAAGTTCTGGTTCTACAAAAGTTCACGGGATGAAGATTTTTCAATAGTTTTGATTGCTCAGAAAGCTCAGAAACTCAGAATTTGGTGCAGATACAGAACACATTCCATATTAAGTTTGTTGCATTATCAGAAGAACACCACAAAAACTAGAAGTAGAAACGAGACTGAACTCAGACCTATGTTCTGAATTGTGGCCTCAGTTTCTAGCTTATCAAAAGAAAACTACCAGGACTGTAATTAAATGTGGCCAAAAGGAGGACACAAGGAAAACACTGATCTCCATCACTCTGGGGATGAAAAGATTCTTCTTGGGTCTGTACAGGTCTATCCTGGAGATGGGGGAGTATAATGTTGCGTCACAGAACACTGAGATGCACCAGTAGGCTGATCATTAAATGAAGCAGATTTAGCTCAAAAGTAAATCTTTCTAATTTAGAAGCTCTCTTAGAACAAAATTGGTTGCTTAGTCTTCAGCAGAAATGCTTAGTCAGAGACTAGGGGCCAACTATTGAATACACTGAAGAATCTTAACAGCAGTTGGAATAAAGTGTCTGCTAGTTTGATCTATCCAGCCTTGACATTCTGTACAATTTACTTTAAAATAGGCCATTACTTGAAGCAAAGGAAAAGTACAGTGTTTATTGCAGAAAAGTACAGCAGGCTACTCCACAGACAACACAACTTAAAATTCCTGACTGAGTGAGGTGAAGCACTTCCTTTTAGCAGGGAAGTTGGTTACCCCCGTCAAGTACACTACCAGTGTCCTCCTGTTGCAACTGGCTCTTGACTTTTCTCTCCTCAGGTGTCACCACTGTTCTCACCATGACCACCTTGAGTATCAGTGCCAGAAACTCCTTACCTAAAGTGGCATACGCGACGGCCATGGACTGGTTCATAGCCGTCTGTTATGCCTTTGTATTTTCTGCACTGATTGAATTTGCCACTGTCAACTACTTCACGAAGCGGAGTTGGGCTTGGGAAGGCAAGAAGGTACCAGAGGCCCTGGAGATGAAGGTGAGTGGCAGCAAAGGAAGGGCCGGGAAGCACTTCCTGAGAGATCTGTATTGGGACCAGAAGTGAACAGCCTGTAGCCCGCAGGCACTCAGCAGGGCTATGCTCTATTCACTGGGGTCATCAATCCAATTCTCAACTGGAGCGCTTCTTGCTAATCTGGAGTTCAACTAGGAAAAATGAAAAGAAGGCTAATAGCAAGTAGGGCTTGTGTCTTGTGGTACTGAGTCAGATATACATGTGATGCTGCTAGACTCTGGAGAATTCCTTTGGTATTTAGAAAGCCACCCAGAAGCTTGCACTCTTACCTAGTTTTCAAAATAGATTACCTACCATGTTCAAGTAGGCTTCATTCCAGAGACACAGGGAGGTTCAACATATGTAAATCAGTAAATGTAATCTACCACATAAATAAAGGACAGAAATGGTATGATCATATCATTAGATTCAGAAAAAGCCTTTGACAAAAATCCAACATTTACCATGTTAAAAGTCCTAAAGAGAATAAAGATATAGGAGGCATACCTCAACACAGTATAGACAATTACAGGAAGCCCCCACAGAACATCATCATAATGGGAGAAAACATGAAATAATATTCACTAAAGCAAGACAAGAATGTCTACTTTTCTTACTCTTGTTCAGCATAATACTTGAAGTCTTAGCTATAGCAAGTAAAGGAGATCAAGGGAAAAATAGGAAAATCTTTATTGCTGATGACATGGTTTTATATATATATATATATACAAAATTCAGAAAAATAGCTGAATATATAATTAACAGACATTTTCTTTAAAAGGATGTGAATATCTGGCTTTTAAAGTGTAAAGAAAGCTTTACTGATATCATAGATTCATTTTGTTCTCTTTCTAGAAGTACTAAATATATATATATATATATGCATATATATGGTATATATGCATATATATGGATATATATATACCATAGAGATTTCTGTCATCTTCTATATCCACTTTTTCTTCTATGATAATATTTAGCTCTATTATTTTTATTTAATTTTATTGTTATTTTTCTCACGCCTATCTTCCGTGTCTCTGATCAGTTTAAAAAATTTTGATTCACCTTCATTTTTGTGGTGTCTTCTTCAATAACATATACACCTGACCTTTTATGACAGGGTGTCTCACTGAGTGAGAAATTCACCAATTTGGCTATATTTACTAGCTAGTGAGCCCTAATAATCTTCCTCTACCTCTGCAGTGCTGGGATACAGGCACCTGATTATATCCCTGGATGTTTCATGGATTCTGTGGCTAAAACCCAGGTCCTCATGCTTGCATAGCAGCTAGTTCACTGACTGAGCCATCGCTACAGCCCAGTTGCCTTACATGATCTTTCACAACTTGTTTTCATGCCTTCCATGTTTCTTTTGTGTATTCTCCAACAATCTGTATTGTTCATATTCCTCGCTCTTGCAGCACATTTTGCATAAGTTATTACTTCAAGTTGCAATAGAGTTATTCTTTACTACCTATTGACTAGGACAGGGGTAAGTACTTGAATGTGAGTTATGGTCTTTATAATTTGAGCATCATTTTCTGTCTATAAAAACTCTCATGGGTACTACTTCTTGTAATTATTCTGCTTCTAAGTAGTAGAAGTTTCCCTTGCTCAGTGTAAAGCACTCTATGTTGTGTGTGTGCATGCGTGCACACACACACACACACACACACACACACACACA
>CAJQZJ010000072.1:570453-589404 GCA_907164525.1 Lophiomys imhausi
TCCAGGACAGCCAGAGCTGTTACACAGAGGAACCCTGTCTCGAAAAAAAAACAACAACAAAAAAATGTAGCTATTAAGATGTCCCTCAACCGAGGAATGGATTAAAAAAAAAACCTGTGGTACATCTACACAATAGAATACTACTCAGCCATCAGAAACAATGATATTATGCAATTTGCAGCCAAATGGATGGAACTAGAAAAGCTCATCCTGAGTGAGCTAACCCAGACTCAGAAGGATGGCCATGGCATCTATTCACTTATAATTGGATTTTAGCCATATAGTACAGGATAACAATACTACAACCAATGCACCAAAGGGAACATGGAGATAGACTTTGTTACCTGTCAATGAGATACTTTGCCCTACTGGTGCTGCCTTATATGCCCCCAGTGTATGAGGAGACTCTTGGCCCTCGTATGACTGCTGAGCTGTTGTGGAGGACTGATATGTAGGGACACTACACTCTGGAGGAGTAGGATAGAAGGGATGGGGGTAGAGGGTGGGAGGGTGGGACTGGGAGGGGTGGAAAGAGGGGACTGTGATGAAGATGTAACTTGAAGTAATAAATAAACATTTTAAAAAAGGTTGATGAAGATTAGGAACTTATATACTTAAATTCTACTGGTCCTTGAATCAGTATCTGTAAGCCTTTTCTGTTTCAATATACATTTCTTTTTCCTATAAAATTGAATTTAAATATTTTTAAAGATTTATTTTATTTTTGATTGTGTGTGTGCATGTGTCTGTGTGTGTGTGTGTGTGTGTGTGTATATATATATATATATATATATGCATATGTGTTTATTGCTTGTAGCCTGTACTGCAGAGGGTGTTGGGTCCCCTGGAGCTGGAGTTATGGGCAGCTGTGAACTAAGTGTTTAATGTGAGTGTTTGGCATTTATCTTGTGTCTTCTGCAAGCATAGTTAGCCTTCTTAACTGCTGAGTCATATCTTTAGCCCCCTAAATTAAATTCTGTTTTAACTATTTCTTTTAATGTCTTTCTAAGGAATGTAAAAACCATCATATGAAGTTTCCCTCAATTTCTTGTTTTTCCTTATTCTCCTCAAAACACTGATAGTATCTGAACCTCTTCCATTCTGTCCTTATAAGCTGTAATAATTTGAGCCTGTATAATTCCCCACACATACTTTAAATAACTCTCATTCTTTCAGGAAGCTGGCTTTCCACCTACATTTTCTCTCCTTTCTGATCCCTATAAGTTCATATGCCTTCTTCTATCATTCTTTACCTCATTTGTTAAGCCAGAGTCTCTCATTGAACCTTTATGTCAACAATTCAACTATACTGTCTAGCCAGCAAGCCCCAGGGATTGTCCTGCCAGCCTTCTCAGCACTAGGATTTTAGTCTTGTGTGCTGCCATACCCAGTTTTCACATGGGTTTTAACAATGTTAGCTCAGGTCTCACTGAAATATTTCCTCATCCATAATTGTATTTTGTTGTAATTAATTTCTTTCTCTCTCTGACTTTTCTGAGGGCAAGGTCTTTGACTTATTATATAGTGAATATATTATATATATATATTATATTTCACATACAAGTTTATTATGTAAAGTGACTATCATAAACAATATATTGTACATAAATAGGCAGAATTAGAGCAATATGGTTCATTATATTATTTAAATAAATGCAAATGTTTGTCCTAGTTAGTTCACAATTCCAGGTTACAGTCCAGTATTGCAGGGACAACACTGTAAAAGGACAAAAACTTGACGCTGCCAATCACATGACATCCACAGTCGAGAGCAGAGAGAAATGAATGCATGCATGCCTACTGTTCAGTTCATTTTGTGTACTTTGATACAATTTAGAACCTTACCCTAGAGAATAGTGCCACCCATATAAATTAACATAATGAAGAAAATCTCCCACAGATTGCCCAGGGAACAACCCAATCTAGAAAACCTCTCTTTGAGGCTGTCTTCCCAAGTGATTCCAGATTTTGCCAAGTTGACAATTAAAACTAACTATCACATGTAGATAGATGTTTGAAATTTAAGTTATAATAAAATTTTATTTTTTATTTAAATTTTGTTTTTTATAATTTCATATGTGTGTTCAATGCATTCTTGCTACTGTCACCCTCACTCCCTCTCATCTCCTTCCTATCCCTGTACTTTTTAGTTCACAAACTTAGAATTCTCCACTCAATAAAGGACAACTTCTTTGCATCCTGCTCTATGCTGTAAGGTTCACTTTCATTTTCTTTCTGACAATGCAGGTAGAAATGTAGTAGTGATTAAAAAGTGTCATGTTGGAAGTGGTGAGAGAAACTAAAAGGTAATTTTACTTTGCCATTTAAATACTCTATGATTAAATCAGCAGCTGCTTCTCTTTACCCATAGAACATAAAGTGACTGTGGAGGCAAAGAAAGTTTTTATTGTCCTAGGTTATTGTTTCAAAGACCTAATCATAACCAGCTTATAAGATGACTAAATGAAATGACATGTAAAATCTTTTAGCAAAATCAGGGTAATTTTTCTTCCCTCCTTTTTTGGGTTTTTTTTTTTTGCCTACCCATGGAAAAAAGAAGTTACTAAGCAAGCTAATAAGCAGGCAAACAAGTAAAGCAGCATTTCATTTAATAGCAAAAGCATTTAGCAGCAGGACTCCATTCACACAGTGACTTTGCTAATTATAAATGAGCCTCATATAGTATTTAAAGCATTTATAAGGTTCTTAGAAGGCTTTGAGTTCTGTGCCCCTTCTGCTTGTAACAGTGTGACTACAATCCTCCAACAGGAAGAAAAGTATTGCTTTTGAAATGTCCTATTAGTCAGACTGTTTATTTACTTAAATGAACACCCCCTTATCTTGCACACTCTTCCTCTCCTAATTTCCCAGAATTCTCTGCCCCCAACTGAGAACACTGATGCCAACATAGGCAAGCAGAGTGTGGCATACAAGGCCTTTGAAGAACTGGCTTTTCTATCTCCACGTACAATTCCTGTAATATTTTTGCAGTGCTCTGATTCAGCCACATCAAACTGCTTGTCATCCTTCAACAGTGTTCTGGGCCTGTGCACTAGCCTTAGCTGCATGATCATCTGGTGAATCCTGTTCAACTTTTAATGCACAAGCTGGAAATTTCACAGCCTTCCTTGAGCTGCCTTTCCCACAACTGCAGTCACACTTTTAGCATTTTCCTCAAAGCAGTTAGGACTCAAGTTACATATTATGACAACCATGTGTTTATAATAGACTTCAACAATAGACTGTGGGCATCTAAGAGAAAGGGATTGAAGTATAACTTCCAACCTTTCCACTTAACCCTAAATATGTGGCATAATTTCCAGCCCTGTTGATATTCAGTCAATGTTGTAAAAAGATGATCCTTTGTATCAGGAAAATAAATGTTGCTGTGGTCTAATAGCAGAAAGATTAAAGGGATAAGAATTCTGAAGGAAGCAAGAGAGGAAAGGGGTAACAAAAGAAGAAACTTAGGAAGGATTAAGTAAAAAACTGGCAAAGTAAAGAAGTTAATTCTAGGTTCTGAGGAAAGTTAAGAAATAGACTGGGGTATCTGAAGAAGAGCTGGAGGGAAGACATGGGAAGAGTTTGTAGGTTCTGAAATAGGCCACTGCCCTGGGCTGCAGTGAGGATCTAGCTTGCTCTTTTGCTCACCATGCCACACAGTGTCTGTTTTCTGATCCAGGTGTAAACATTGGCTTCTTTGTTTTGCAAGATGGCAACCCCAGTGCAGCACCACATCATGAACATGAATGCATTTATGAGAGAGACAGAGAAAGAGGGGGAGGGGGAGGGGGAGGAGGGAGGGAGAGAGAGAGAGAGAGAGAGAGAGAGAGAGAGAGAGAGAGAGAACACTTCTTAATGTGTTTTGGGAATAGTTTATACTGAAAAAAAAGTCCCCAAAGGGCAAGGCCATGGCAAGCCTCCAGCTGTTTTTGCTTTTGCTGTATCAGAAGTGGTCATTTCTTCAGCTCTGTGGAGAGGCTGTGGCTACTGCCAGCAGCCTGACAAGAGTGGAAAACTTTTGTACACCTCCTAGTTTGCTAAGCACCTTTACAGTGCATGAGAGCAGCATGCTGTTGTGATGATGCATGTAAAAATTCCATGTTATTTTTTATGATCTTTAAGACAGAATGACTTTGCAGATTCACCAAGCTCTCTTCTTCACAGGAGGTGTGCCCTTTGACGGTTGCAGCCTTTTGGAGTTTTTCTCCTCCGGTAAAGGAGTATCTAACAAGAGTATATTGTTCTATAGAAAGCAGCACCACCGTGTATCTGTGGACAAAAGCTAGGAACTCAGAGTGGTAGTACGTGTTCTGCCATTTAATCTGAGGCTGATTTACATATCAAGCGGGAATAGTGTCACCTGCCTGCCTCATAGGTTTACTATGAAGGATTAAATCATGCAATCTATAAGATCCCACATTTCCTAGCAATTCCCACTGCCACTCTCTCCTGATCCTCTCACAAATCTACCAGTTGTTTTCATATTTAGTTTGCAAATGAAGTAAGTGAAGCTCACAAAGGAAGAGTGATGTATCCAAAAATAACTAGAAAGCTAATTTTCTAGTTTTCTGCTGCTGTGATAAAACACTAACCAAAAGCTACTAAGGAGAAGAAAGGGTTGATTTGGCTTACAATTTCTGGTCACACTCCATTATTGAGGGAAACTAGAGCAGGGACTCAAGCAAGAACTTGAAGGGCATGAAACCATCGAGAAATGCTACTTGCTAGCTGATCTGAAGATAGCCATGTTAGATAGCGTGCCCACAGTGATGTAGACCCATCTATATCAATGAACAATTAAGACACCTCTCCACAGACATTCCCAAAAGCCAACTATGATGTAGGCAATTCCTCAGTTGAGACCCACTATGTCAAAGTGACAGTTGGGGCTGACTAGGATAGTTAAAATGGTGCATGCAGGTTTTGTGTTTTCAAAATAATATCCCTATACATAAACCTGACTACTTAGTAGGTTCTTTAGCACCCCTCATGGTTCTTCCTCCCTGGAGTCTCCAAAGGTACTTTGTGCTGTGAATTCATCATCTTTTGTTTGTTTTGTTCTCTCCACTTCTCCTCTTTTTCCTGGCTCTAGAAGAAAACACCAGCAGCCCCAACAAAGAAAGCAAGCAGCACCTTCAACATTGTGGGAACCACATATCCTATCAACCTGGCCAAGGATACTGAGTTCTCCACCATCTCCAAGGCGGCTGCTGCTCCCAGTGCTTCTTCAACTCCAACAGTAATTGCTTCACCCAAGGCCACTTATGTCCAGGACATGCCTGCTGAGACCAAGACCTACAATAGTGTCAGCAAGGTTGACAAAATTTCCCGCATTATCTTTCCTGTACTCTTTGCCATATTCAATCTTGTCTATTGGGCCACATATGTGAACCGGGAATCAGCTATCAAGGGCATGATCCGCAAACAGTAGATAATAGTGGCGACACAGCAACCAGAGCACTGTATACCCCATGATGCATCCAAACCCCTAAATGCCAAGGCTCCTTTCATGTGTTTCATGATTCTTTTTAACTCTGTTCCAAGATGAGTCTAATCACTTTCTCAGTTTATATTTATGAACCACAATGAAAATGTAACAACAGAAAAATGACTTTTCCCTTGAATATTGCTTGGATTGAGCCAAACACTGCCATTTGTCCAGTTTCTCATCTTAGTATGCCTGTCTCCCCAGCTGATGGCACTGCATGTGTTTAATTTCACTCTGCCCACAGGAGATGGACAGGGTACTCTACTTTTTCAAGTGGGGACCTTGGCTGTGTGAGGTCCAGGGTGTTGGAGGTCCAGGAGCATTATTTGGCTAGGCTTCATTGGGTAGTTCTGACTCACTATGGAGTCAGACTGCGCTATCTCATATAATCTCAACTATCTGACACTTCCTATGCCACCATCAGGGTTACTAGGCATATGGCCTGGTACAACGGGGAAAAGCCTATGGAAATATATGAAGTAACCTCTAAATTGTTTCTTGCCTTGGAGATCAGTTGGGGACATTGAGACATACCTCTGTCAAACATGTATGATCAAAAAAGAGAACTAGTTGAGAATTTTCAATATTAAAACAGTGGATTCTACTGTAGTTTCAGTCAGCCCCTCAGGGAGGTAGCGCCTCAATATATGTCTCCGTCAGGAAAATCTCTTTGCCTCAATAACAATGAGCCCTTTATAACCAGCTAACTATTGCTTACTTTGGACTCATGGCTGCCTAAAAACTCTTCTGGAAAAAAAGGGACACTTTTAAGTTGAATTTAAAATATGCACGTACACACAAAATGATCTAGATCATATGTCTACATACATTTAAAGATTGGGAATATAAGAAACTTACCTCTCTGCCAAGGCAACTAATCAAATAGTCTATGGACTACGATGGTTGGTTGTAGTTGAAGGCTGAAATCTGCCTCAAAAGAAAGGACCACAAACTGGCCCTCTTTCTGGCCCAGTCACTTTGCTTCCATTATGTCAGGGACTTCTTCCCTGCTTTGAATGCCAATTGCAGGGAGGGGTAAATTGCAGATTCATACAAATATCTCTACTTGTTTTTGAGTTGGTTAAATCATTAACTTTATTACCAATTTTATAATGTATTAGAGGCTGTTTGATCTCAACTGTTATTAAATGTGAACAAAAAGAACCGACACAATTTTTGTAAGGTAGTGCCAGAAGTTTGAATAATTTACCTGTACTTCTTACAAATGTCTTTAATAAAGAAATATCCCACCCCCATTTCTAAAGGCTGAAATGGAGAACTAACTGAGAAGCCAGGGCAATTCTGACCTTAGAATGAGAACAGTCATAGTGGGCCTCTGGATCACAACGACAGTGTGGACACTATAAAGGTCTCTAGAAAGGTGACAATACGTTACCCAAAATGATCACTTCTAGAAGTAATGACTCAAAGGAATGACAATGTTTAATACAACAGCCCCAGCCACTGTGCATCTGAGTAGCTCAACTAGTCCAAGGTATCCAGAAGGTTCAAGGTAAAGCCACAAGTAGCACCACAAGCAGATTCTCCCTGCCCAGACACTGAACCAAGCTCCTAAGGGGTGTATCATTAGCTGCTGGTTGCCTTTTCATTCATCTTTCCCATACCCCTGCTTCCTTGCCACCACTGGGATAAAGCATGCCAGTCCCATTACTCTTAAGACTGTGTCTGTAGGTAAACTTTTGACTAGAAGAGTATACTCTTGTGGATTTGTGGGCTAGGGGGTGGGATGGGGGGGGGCTGTTAATGATTGTCTTAAGGAATTAAGAATGGAAGCCTGATATTTGCCTCTCTGTAGAAATTGTGTTTCCAAATGCTTCGGTGCAATGTTTAGCGGCTGTTTATTAAACTCTTTATGAATTGTACTTGTGTTGGAATACTTTCATTGGTTGCTCTTATCTGACAGACAGTAAATACTATATTCTTCATGTTCACATCTACTCTAGTGCCATCAACTTTCCACTTCTTAACACTATTAGAATATATTGGAAGAGAGTATCTCCAGGGCATTAGATCCACTACAGTGATCCAAAATGGATCCTGTATGAAAACACAGCTTTGAATGACTCAAGGTCATCCTTACGCAACATGAGAAAGAAACATCTACATTGGTTCTCTGCTAAATTCATCAAGTCCTAAGAAGTAGAGAACACTATTTTCATTGCAATTCTAGACATGTTTCCCTTTCCAGTCAGTATTGTTTCCATTCAGCAACAGTTCAAATACAGTGAAAGAGAGCAACTGATTGATTAAAGCATGTCAGGCAATTCATGCCATCTTTCTTTTTCTTTAAGTGTTACGAGACATCTCAAAAGTAATCTCAAGAGATATACTTGAGAAATGCCCCTGGGAAAAAAATCTGCTTGGGAGAGTGTTGTGCATGTGTGCGTACACACACACATACACACACACACACATGCACGCACGCGCGCATGCGCGCACAAAGGCACACACAAGCATTATTCTCCAGAATAAAAGAAGTACTTGGAGAGTCTGACCACTGATACAGATTCTAGCCCTATGGTCATATGATTGCTGCCACTGCTGCACTAATCCCTTGGTGCAGGTAAATAAAGTTAAATCACACTTCATAATGATATGGAGGAAATGCCAGAAGCAGCCATGATTGTACAATTACACCACACAATATTTAAGTCTTGTTTCCTTAAGAACATCTTGAAATCAGTTTGCCTCTGAAAACTATTTTGCTTAGTCTTAGGGGGAAATCGCCAGCTGTTGTCATCAACAATTCTAGTTGCTGGGACCAGTAAATCTATATTTGAATATTTTATGTTACAAAACCCTGTGTGTGTGTGTGTGTGTGTGTGTGTGTGTGTGTGTGTGTGTGTAGAGGGAACATGGGAAAGGGGAACAGAAAAGGGATAAAGAGATAAAAGGAGGAAGAAAATTGGAGGAAAACGGAAAAAGAAGGGGAAGAGATCCCTAGAGCATTGAGTGTACCAGGGTATAAGTACCTCCTAGCACATGGTAGGTGCACAACAAATGTTTACTGAATAAGCAAATGCTAATCTAGATCAGAACCACATGGAAGGAGTTTCTTAATAGTAGGATTTCAGAAAGTAAATGTGCTCTCCATGATCAGTAGGTGCCAGTGGAAATAAATATAATGCACAGCCTTTTGAAGCAACTCAGAACATTCCAGTGCTAATAAATGTGTACCATTTTAATCCACTCTAAATAACTTTTTTCCTAATTAAATCATTGTTTGTTCTTGTGTGCTTTTAAACATAGGGGTCTTATTAATAATCCATTAGCTCCTCTTCCTAAAGACCTGCAGGCAGATAGGAAGATATGACTGAGTAGCAGACCCTTCTTAAACCCCAGATCTACCTAGAGACTCCTTCAGAGGCTAGTATCTTTGGAAATGACCAAGTTCATCATTTTTAAACACTCCCTAAGACCCCTAGCAATGGCTTGTGCTATGATGTTAGCCTGATGCTCCTGAAAACCAATATCAGTTGTTTCTCTTATCCATTCATCTATTGGGGCTCCTCAAGCTTTCAATGGTCTAATTACCCTCAGACATTCAGCATTTGCATTTCCATACACCAAGGCATTTATCAAGTCCTGTCTGGCTTCAGGATTATCTACATCTCTCTCCACAGCTACATCAATCTCCCTAAAAAGTCTGAGAAGGTTTCCCAAGGACCTTGTATTATCTTAGTAAATGAAGTAAATCTTTTTCCTCCTCAGCAACCATATCCCAGGCTCTCAGAGCTGTAACACGACATTGTTCTATCACAACATCTTCAAATTGAGTCTGTAACCATATGTCAGCATAACGTTCCTCACCAAGCATTTGGTGGGTTGTGTGACATTTGTTCCACTTGCCATATTTTGTTGCTCTAATTTCGTGGCTTCCTGTCTCCACCATGATAACCATTGTAATTGCTGGCAACCTTCTAGCACAGCTGATATCAGTCCCTTCCAATCTTGAGAATTGACTCTATATTGTATAGCCCAATTATTTAACATTTGTTTAACAAATGATGAATACATTCCATAAGAGATGATGGACTCCTTAATTTTTTTTAAATCCAAAATGTCTATTGGAATCCATGTTAATTCCTGATGGAGTTGACCATTATTATTATCAGGCCTAAATTGAAATATAACTGGAAAAGCTGATGGTGATTGTGTAGTACCACGCAGCTCCTCTGGAGGCACACTTGGTTCCACATTAACATTATTACCTACCTGGTCTTCTACTGGTGCTAACAGTGGCTGTGGAGACCTAGCTAGGAAAGAATGTGGCATTTTCTCAGTTCCACTCACCTGCCCTGGCAGGTTTTTCTTAAGCTCCTCAATCTGCATTTGCATACTTTTTAATTGTGTAACAAATTTCTTCCCTATGACAAACCAATGAAAGAAAAAAAAAAGGAAACAGCAAAAGACATCCAGTCTGATTTAAAAACAGTATAGAAGTCAGCAACAAACTTTGCCATATTGTCAGCAACCGGCATCATAGTTTCAAAATCTGCAGTTTCCTCTATAGTTTTGAAAATCAAATTACCCATAAAGCCTTACCAATGTTGGGTGCCACGTAAACTGCAATTTAATTATCAATTGTATTTATTAATAAGTATAAACTGTAAGATTAGGCTGGCAGAGCAGCCAGCAGCCTGGCAGAGCAGCCTGGGGCCTGGCCAGATATCAGCCAGAGGCCTGGCATGCTTTAACCCGCGGCCTGATTTGTCCTGGGGGAAAAGCCCTGGACCAAATGTGGCCTACACCACCTGTAACCTAAACTCTGTTAACTAATATAAGTTGTTATATAAGGCCAGTGGAATTGCTGGCAGCTTGGTGGGAGATTGGCTGGAGCTCAGCAGGAGGCCAATGGCCCTGGATTGCTTGGACTGATGGCCTATAAGCCCCCAAGGTCCTTTCCCCAATAATTAAAGACCTTTTAATGTTTCAATGCTTAACCCTTAGCTGGGCTAAGGGTTAAGCTCAATTAGCTACTCTAAGTTAACCTGGACCACCTAATCCCAAACCGCCATGTGCCTGTTATTACCTTCCAGGGTTCTCAAACACATATATCTGCTTCCATGTCTCCCAGTGGAAAGAACAATTCCTCTGTGTGAAAGGAAGGATTCCTGTTTTAATCACAGGAAGCACCATCTTTGTATACTCTTTCTGCCCAGCTAATTGGCCACCAGTGACTTTTATTAACCAATCAAGATAATGCCTCAGAAGGGGCAGTAACCAGATTTCAGCATTGAAATTATCCTATCAGAAGCAATGGTATTAGACATCCCCAACACCAAAACTATAGTCAAAACTCAAAACAGGGCTGTGTATATAGCTTAGTAGTTAAAGAGATTGCTGCACAAGGATGAGGACCTAAATTTGGATCCTGAATTTACACATAAAAGTCAGGCACTGTGGTGCATGTTTTTACCCATAGCAGGGAAAAGAGAGAGATGGATCCTGGGGACTTGAGGAGCAGCAATCCTCCAGGTTCATTAAGTGACCTTGTCTGAACAAAGAAAAAAACAAACTAAACTAAACAAACAAACAAACTGTGGATAATTGTAGAGAAAGTTTTCCAGATTCTTGTTCTGTCCTCCACAGATACACACAGAGAGAGTACAACCACAAGCACAAGTCCACATGCATATAACACACACAGAGAAAAAGGTACTTACTGAATACAATAAATTGTGAGCTGACCTTTAAAGGATAGTGTCAAATTCCTCATGCAATGAGGAACACTGACAAGAGGATGCACAAAGGCCTAGATATTTCAGAGACAAAAGTTAGGTTATGTAGCTAGATTTATTTGTCAAAAATGTCCAGGATAACTATTAATGATTGCGGGTAAATATAGTGGCTCAGGACCTGAGAAAGTTGTATGAGAGACAGGCTGTTTTCTGTCTAATAACATAGCCACATAACACCTTGAGAATGGCATGAGATCCTAGAAGGTTAGCTCACAAATATGATAGCAGCACATATAAGATGCTTTGAGGAAAACAGGGATATCACTCTTCCCAGTCAACTTCCTTCAAACTCAGAATCTTAAAGTTTTCCATCTTTTCATACAGTCACCAGCTTCACTGTTACACACATCTTCTCACTCAGGGTCCTTTTTTGGGATAAATGAACTTCTAATGAAAGGAACAGGAAGTACATGAAATGTATTAACAGCACTGACCAGTTCCCCGCAGATTGCTTTATAATCATTGTCTCAAAGTGATCCTGAAAACTACACTAGACTGGGAATCTGCATTCTAGCAAATAGAATATTATGTTAGGTCTTCAAGTTGATTCCACTTCCTAAAATGCAGCTTCAGATAATTCTAGTCTCCTTTCTGCATTTTGATGGAGGATATTTGAAGAAATTTAAGGAATGTTATCGAAAGTATAGAGCTACTTTTCTGAAGGGAAGCAGAGGAGAGAAGTGGAGTCTGGGGAGGACTGAGAGGAGTGGAGGGAGGGGAAACTCCCTTCTGGTTGTGTTGAAATAATTAATTGATTGATTGATTAAAACAAAGTATGGAATTAATTTCTTCCTGGTTTAAAAGGCAGAAGACAGTGAAATCCAGTCTCAATCAGTACATGTTGTATCAGAAATGTTTCCTATTGACACTGAAGCTTTCCAGGCTCTTCACACCATATTCATGCTGAGCTTGTGACTATGAGGAGTCATAGCCAACTTTCCTAGGTTTATGTGGTTCTAGTAAGGCAGCTCTAGATGAAGGTGAGTGGGACATGGTGTCCAAGGCTGATGTCCAGTGGTTGCTTCAACAGGGAATGAGTTATAGGCTCAGGGCTTTTTGGATCATGGTCAATTCTCTTGAATAACCTTCAGGAATAGATATAGCTTGGCAAGAACTTTGGACAGGTTATCATTTCCTTTTGTGAGTATTAAAATGTGACCATTGAAGAGGAGTTTTTTTTTCAGTGTGTATGATGATTTATGTGTATTGTTTATATGTGTCTATTTTGTATGTGTGTGTACAATGTATATATGTGTGTGTGTGTGTCAGTGCAAGCATGAGTGTGCCAGAAGTTCACATGATGAGGTCATAAGACAACCTTAGATGTTTATTTTCACCTTTTACTTTAAGGCAGTGTTTCTCTTATAGTTCACTCTTGCATATGCCAGATGAGCTGACCCATGAGCTTAAAGATAGATTCTCCTGTCTCTGCCTCCCATGTCTCTGCAGAGGTGCTGGGATTACAGATGTCCACATCACTGATTCCAGCTTTTACATGGATCCCAGGGATCTGAACTCAGGTCATTAGGTCATTGCACAGCAGGTGTCTCATCCAGATTTATGACTTTGGGCAACTCCTCATTTAACTTCTGTAATGTAAGTATAGTAAGAATTTTTTCCAACAATAATTAAAAGGACTCAATAAGCTACAGCCCACAGAAGATTATTGGAATTTTCAATTGCTACTCCATATGGAAAGAATAATTTGTCTAATCCCAACACTATTATTGACTTGGAATAGGTGCCCTCAATCTCAAGGTATCAAATAACAAATACGCACCTGTATAATGAGGATCTTGAACTACATGACCTTTAAGGACCTTATTGGGACTGGTCACAAGATGGTGTGGGCATCTTGGCAAATTTATCAGAGCTAAAGTTTGTTGTATTTGAGTCCAAGGCAGTATGGAATATTTTTTTAAAAATTGTTTATATAGAGAAAATATGCAGTGTGCGTTTTGGGTGCAAACAGAAGCAAACTGGGCATTGGGAGGAGGGAAAGCCAATGCTTTTGAAATCCCAGAATCCCAGTGCCTAGTAGGGTAAATACTGACTGCCATGCTTGTATTTATCCCTTGAGCTATAATCCGATCTGAGCAAAGTGTAAGGTATTATCACAATTCTCAACACAATTACATGCTTTCCAATATGAGTTGGTAATTTATGGCTTTCCTTGGTTTGATTTTTAAAAATCATCTTGGTTGTTCCTGGGAAGAAAAATCTCTTCCTGCGGAAAGAAAAATGTACATTTGGAGGAGGAGGGCTACCAGAGTTAAAACGAAACAGACAATATGTATTAAACATCTAATGCATGTTAGGCAATGGAGTCTCCTTTCCATTCTCCTGTTAATCTAACCACATCTATAGACAGGACTATATTGTCTAGAAGATGACAAAAGTTTAAGGAAATGACTCTCCCAAAGATCTTAACCTAGAATAAGTTGGTAGAGAATGAAAGAATTACAGATGAATAAGGGGTCCACTTAAATAAAGTGATGAGCTATAAGAGATTTGCACAGAGAGAGCTGCCATCTACCTGTTGCCTACCAGAAACCAGTACTATGCTAAGTACTTCTAATTGTCCTCTGGAATAGCTACTGTTATTATTACTATTATTTTACAGACTAATAAACTGAGGCTTGGAGATGTCATGTGATTGCCCATCAAGCTCCATAGATTGGACAAAGTTCCATTTCAATTGTCTAGCATTTGAGGTTGAGAAAATCATTGGTACCTCTTGTAAGTTGATCTAACTCCATGAAGAATGATGCATAAGACAGGGCCAATCATTCTAAGTGGACGATAAGGGCAGAAGGAAATACAGAGTGATTGCAATCTGAGAACTCTACACTTTTGGCACTGCTTTGCTGTCTTTGCTTTGCTTTGCTTTGCTTTGTTCTATGACAGGGTCATAATGTATATACCACGTTGGCCTCAAAATTACTATATAACCCAGCCTGGTCTCTATATCAAGATCTTACTGCTTCAGTTTTCTAAATGCTGGAGATTGCTGACTATGAACGTGGTGAAAGGAAGTCAGGAGCCAGAGAGAGAATGCAGGTAAATGTTAGAAGCTGAAGGGATATGGAAACAGATTTTACAAGGACCTCCAGAAGAAACTCAACTCAATGAGACTCATTTAAGACTTGTGACCTCCAGAACTGGAAGGTAATACATTCATATTTCAAAGAGCATGTGTACAGTTATTTGTTCTACTAGCTATAGGGAACCAGTATACCTCTCTCACCTTTAGTCTATCATTGGGAAATAACCCAGATCCCACTGCTGCTTCATCAGCATGGGCAAATGTTTAAAGGTCCCAGATCCTAATCATTTCATGTAAGTTACGTTACAACTGCTTGTAGTGCAGGATGTTCATTTCACAAATATCCATACATATACAGCCTGATGCAAGGTGCTAGAAATAAAGCAGAAAAGAGATAGACAAGGCTGAACAGCATTGACACAGAACACGTTTCCTAGAGCATAAAACAATGTTACCTACAGCACAGGTATCCAATCATTAGTTTTTTATCTATAGAAAAACCCATCATAGATCAATGATTTCTCTTTTCTGCCAGCAATGGTGTTGGGCACACAGAGGAACAAAGAATACCTTTAAGATCTCACAGAGAAGACTCAATTGCAACAGAAGTTGGGATCTTGCTAAATGTCACAACTAAAGGATAAAGGGCCAATACGTGTAGGAAGCAAGCCAAAACTCCAGAGGGAGTATCTGCCTGACCTCTGCATGTGCTGTGTCCTGTCCTACTTCTACCACCTGTGCAAGGAGGACAGTTATATGTTAAGCATTGGTTTTCCTGATTATTTCACACAAACCGGGTTCTTTGAAGGAGGGGTTATTTCTGCATTTCCCAGGTCCTTGTATGTGAGTTTAGTTAGTTTCCCTGATCCCAAGAGACACATAAAAATTAAAAGTCACAATATATGAGGAAGAATTCTGGGGCAAGGGATATGGTTGAGAGAGAGCTAGGAAGACAGTCATCCTTTTTGATCGTTTGCTGGTTTAGACAGACATCCCAGCTTCCTCCATTATTCATCTTTTACTTTTCCAACCCACCTCCTAGTGGGATTGACAACTAAATTAATCTCACTTGAAAGATATCAACAATGAGTAGTCTGGGAGAGGGAAGAACCCCAGCAACTAAGGCAGAGTCAGCTATATTGAAGGTCCTGGCGGGGACACTTGGGGTACCTTCTGAGCTCTGGATTCTAGGCAGGATGCTTATTTCTTCCCTAATCACTCAGGGACTGAGATTCTTACTTTAAAACCAAGTCAAGAAGAAAGAAAAAAATGGGCCAGGGAACAGTATCTCCAACACCTCCACAAACCTCCAAGAAGACTTGGTACAAGGGCTGCTAAGTTAGCTAATAATCACATTTTATCAGCCAAAGAGGGAAAGGTCATGTTTTTACATTAAGGAAAATGATATCCAAAGGAAGACAGGACTAGTGTTCTGCTGTTTGTGGCTTCAGGGAAAACTTTAAACAGAAGCCAGTGGCTGCTTCATTTTATCACACCCACGTAACTTATTACTATTAGTCATATATGAACATTTTTATATAGTGAAACTTTCATCTTATATAAACATAAAGTAAGTGGATGCATAGAACCAGCTTTTAAATTGTCTCTCACAGAATGATTCAATCAGCAAATCAGACCAAAGCTGCTGCATTAATGATTCTCTGTCATCAGCTAGACAATGAAAACATTAGTCACCCTTCTACACACTGTAATTTATGTGACCCTTCACTTGGCAGATATACCCTAGGCTATCAGAAGTTTCATTTTGTTCTGAAAGGGCTTGAATCCAGGAATAACAACCATAGCAGATACAATTTTAAACCAAGGAAGAAGGCGTCATACAGTCTCCTCTGGGAACTATGGAGAAACATGTTCATTTCATAGCAAAGTCCTAGTCACTAGCTTCCTCCCAGACTGCCCACTGAAACCATTTTTCATGTGAATTTCATTTAGCTGTCAATCATCTGATAGGACAATAAAGATTAAAATGAAAGAGGAAGTTTGGGGGCTGACAGTAGAGAAGCAAAAGATCAAAAGGAGATGACCTTTTCTTCTATCTCCTGTTTCAAGGCTACATAAATATATCTATTTTTCTTCTAGTTTGCAAAGTTCAAGACAAAACTTGAGCTAAATTCCTCAAAACATGCCTCACTACACCATTACTTATATGTCTCCACTCTGTAACACTCTGTGACAGTCTGTAATAAGAGAAAGCAAACATTCTTTAGGAATTACAGGCAATACTGAACCTTGTAGCTAATGAATAAATGCGGAATCAAGTATGGATCCAAATGAAACTCAGAGTAAAAAGCAGAGTTGATGGACACATAACAGAGATTTTGAGTGCAAAGTAAGGTCAAAGGCACCCAGATTGAGCTTAACATAGCACAGTAAAGAGTCTGGATTTTATCTGAAGAACACCACTGAGGGACATTATATACAGAACATCATAGTGACAAGAGATTTAGAAAAGTCTCTTTGTTGCCAATAGAGCAGAGTGGTATAGAGTAAGAATGATATCAACGAGGTCATCTAGGATACTAGTAAAGTCATTGATATAATACTTTTCTATACAGATACTGAAGAAGGGAAATCCAGTCTCTGTAAAACCCTAGTTGTGAATAAACAGAAGGACTATTCAGGAAATTTTAATGAATGAATAGGACTTAGTATATTTCCAAGTATGTGAGTGAAGGGAAAGAAGGAAGAAACACAGACTGATAGATTTCTAGTTCAGAGTTTGAATAGATGACTTGCTATTTGCTAATTGTGGTTTCATGCTCAGATAAATCCAATTAGAGGGAGGAATTTAGTTATTATAGATCCACAGTACAAAGAAAGACATAAACTAGGGATACATATCAGAAAGCTATTTGTATAGGGATTATTATTGAATTTAGCAAAGAGAGGATCCATGGTAATCTTGCAAGAGGAAGCTGTTAGCCCTCATATGACTGCTTAAATGAGGAGGGCTGATATGTGGGTGCACCTCACACCAGAGGAGTGGGATAGGTGGGAGAAGGGGGACAGAGTGGAAGGTTGGGACCTGGAGGGGTGAAGGGAGGGGACTGTGATGGAGATATAACTTTCATTAATAAATAAACAAAAATCATTTAAATTAAGCTGTATGTAAAGATTTGGACAGCTGGAAATAAATACTAGGGGATCTTGCCTGATCAATTCTATATCATTTGAAAATTATGAAGGTACAAGGATAAGTGAAGGATGTGCAACAATTTGATCATGGAACCTATGAATTTTCATTGAGGCCAATTTTCCAAATGGTATACTTTTCATTAACAGCCAGGATTCACTCAGCTAAATAATTGAAGTCAATGAAAAAACAGTTGTTTGAAAAAAAAATGGTGACACCTCCAGATGTTCATCATCATTTTTTTCAAACAACTGTTTTTTCACTAACTTCAATTACCAAGCTAAGTGAATCCTGGCTGCTAATGAAAAGCATACCATTTGGCAAATTGGCCTCAGTGAAAATTCATAGAAGAGAAAGTTGGGGAAACCCTCCAACTCATCAGCACAGGTGACAACTTCCTGAACAGAACACAAATAGCTCAATACCTACGACCAACAATCAATAAATGGGGCCTCATGAAACTGAAAAGCTTCTGGAAGGCAAAAGACACTGTCATGCAAACAAAACGGCAGCCTATAGATTGCGAAAAGATCTTCACCAACCCCACATTTGACAGAGGGCTAATATCCAAAATTTACAAAGAACTCAAGAAATTAAATGCCAAGAAACCAAATAATCCAATCAAAAATGGGGACCAGAGCTAAACTGAGAATTGACAAAGGAGGAATCCCTAATGGCTCAGAGACACTTGAAGAAATGCTCAGCATCCTTAATCATCAGAGAAATGCAACTCAAGATGACTCTGAGATTCCATCTCACATCTGTCAGAATGGCTAAGATCAAAAGCTCAAATGACAGCACATGCTGGTCAGGTTGTGGAGAAAGGGGAACACTCCTCCATTGCTAGGGGGAGTGCAAGCTTGTACAACCACTATGGAAATCAGTCTGGCAATGTCTTAGAAAACGAGGAATAGCTCTACCTAGCCATACCACTTCTGGGTATACATCCAAATGACTCCTCACCAAACCACCAGGACGTTTCCTCATCTATGTTCATAGCGGCCTTATTTGTAATAGCTCGAAACTGGAACAAACCCAGATGTCCCTCAACCAAGGAATGGATTAAAAAAATGTGGTACATCTACACAATGGAATACTACTCAGCCATCAGAAACAATTAAATCATGCAATTTGCAGTCAGATGGATGGAACTAGAGAAGCTCATCCTGAGTGAGCTAACTGAGACCCAGAAGGATGCACATGGCATCTGTTCACTTATAATCAGATTTTAGCCATATAGTACAGAGTAACTAACTATACTACAACCAATGCACCAAGGGGAACAGGAACATAGACTTTGTTTCCTATCAATGAGACACTTTGCCCTAGTGGTGCTGCCTTGTAGGCCCCCAGTGAATGAGTAGGCTCTTGGCCCTCATATGACTGCTGAACTGGGATGGGAGACTGTTATATAGGGACACTCCACTCCAGAGGAGAGGGATGGAATGGATAGGGGGCAGAGGGTGGGAGGGCTAGACTGGGAGGGGTGGAAAGAGGA
>CAJQZJ010000072.1:606864-623480 GCA_907164525.1 Lophiomys imhausi
GATGCTGAGCCAGAGACGGACTGTATCTGTGTCTTCTGCTTGACACGAAGTCCTAGGAAGTTTGAGAAATGCAATACAGTGCAGAAGACTTGCATATGCTAGGCACGGGTTCTACCATTGAACACTCTTGCCTAGAGAATTGTCTTCTTTCATCTTATTCCCTTTAGTACTTTATCTGTCATTTTGTGTGGATGAAGATCTACAAACTAGAGTGGTGACTCAGTGGGTAAGAGTGCTTGCTCTCTAAGCATGATGACCTGGGTTCAAATCTCAAACACCCAAAAAAATGCTGGGCAAGGTTGTGTGGATGGCAGGGTGGAGACATAAGGGTCCCCAGAACTCACAGGCTAGTGAGACTCTATCTCAGGGCAAAAGGCAGAGAGGTATAGAGGAGGACACCAAGGTTCCTGCATGGTCTCTGCGCAGACATATGTAGACATATATGCATCCTAATTCTCTCCCACATAGTCCTCAAGAAAGACAAACCTCAGAACCTCAAGAACGCTAAGCAGGCACTCTGACTGACTTCAACTCCCAACATTTGGTCTGGGAATTTTAATTTGAATGTGGACTTTTGCTTCATGGTGAAAGGAGATTTTTACATAGTATAAGAGGCAGAGGATCAGGAGTTTGCTGTGAGATTGTGTCTCCTAGAAATGTCAGAAGCTGCACCCATGAAGTCTCACTCACATGACTGTCCAAATATGAACTGAACAAGGACAACAAAATGTGGATGGGTTTGGGGAAGCCCAGGATGCCTCAACCCTACACAAATAACTACAGGCAACTAAGGAATGCTCAGAGTGGGAGAAATACCCTTCCCTAGGGAGGGGCAAACCTATACCCTATACCAAATGCTCAGCCCTGAAAACATACACACAAGTAACATTATACAGATTGAGAAGGTTGTATTTATATATTTAGGAATACATACATATGTATATGCAAAAATAATTAACGTAAAAGGAGGTCATTACTTTGAAACTGAGCAAGGTGGGGCATAAGGGACGATCTAAAGGGAGAAAAGGTAAGGGGAAATGATGTAATTATATTATAATCTCAAAACATTAGAATAAAAATGCATGTTTATGGGGGAAACATGAAGAACAACTGAGCAATCAGTGATTATTTAAATTATTTACATGTATTTATTGCACACATACACACACACATTTGTGCACTTCCACAGAACACATATGGAAGCCAGATTTTGGGAGCAAAGAAGACTTAAGTGAATGTGTAATAAGCAAGTGAAATCCTGAGAGAATGTGTATTACTGATAAGGACCGATGCCTCAGACCCATGGGAACTGACAAAGCCTTCCTCTGGTCTGTGTGAAAATGTTGACAGAGTATCTGTCAAAGAGCATCTTCTTGCAGCTTGCTCATCCTAGATGTTTACAGCCTGGGGCTGCTCCCCTAAAGAGTCTTCCCAATGAGACTAGCATCTTATTGTACTGTAATAACAAACACACTGAGCTTATGTGTTATGGTGTGTTTGTTGCAGCTCCATCAGAGCAAACATGGCCCACTTGATCTCAGTTTTTCTGTACCTGTGTCTGTCCTGTCTTCATTCTCTCTTCACCCCAGTCAGGGGTGCAGAACCATCCCATACTGGACCCAGCAGACAGAGGACAACTTTGTGGAGTTGGTGCTCTCTTTCTTTCTTTTTTTTTTACTTGCACATATATATGTCATGTATTTTTCTAGTTTCATTTCTGTTCTTGCCACAAATACCCTGACCAAAAGTAACTCTGTGGGAGAGTAGAATATTAAAGTCAGGTGCTCTCTTTCTACTATGTGGGCTATAGGGGTGAACTCAGGTCCTCAGGCTTGGCAACAAGTCAGTTTACATGCTGAGATGCAATGTTATCCTATCAGTGATTGCTTATTTTTTATAAAGTATATTGGCTTTATGTTTCATAAAAGTTCTTATCTTTTATTCAAAGTATAGGAAAATCTTAGAAGTAAATCTCATGGCTTATATTTACTTCCAATTATTCCAGTGGAAAGAGATGAAAGTAGTGTGAATTTCTGTAATAAAGTTTTCTGTAAAAAAATTATGGCTAATTAAACTATTTAATCTGTATTTAGAATATTGTTAATTTGTTCAGTAGTCTTTAATCCTTATTCTGCCATTATAAATGAGTACACACAAAGGCCATGTGATTTTAAAAAGCCTTGGCCTGACTTGTGCAATCCTGTCCCATCTAAGCAAGCTATTAAGTCTATTACCTAAATATGACCCCATATATACATACATCCCCTTGGACTGCCATTTTTCATGCCATGCCAATGTTCCTGGCCATGTGGAATGAGGTTCTTTTATTTTTTTATTTTTTTAACCCATGGTGTATGCCTACTTCTTCCCTGCTGCTCCTGGCTGGAATGCTTTCTTCTTCCTACTCCTGGCTGGAATGCTTTAATCCTCTGTCTAAAGTGCAGGCTTCCTGTTCTAAACCCATGAAGTCCCACCTTTCTCTGTCTTTGCCCAATCTCAGACCTCGGCATTTTATTTAACCAATCAGAGTCAATGTAAGTAACAGACAGCAAACGGGACCAATTAATTAACATCTAGAATGCTTAACACCACCCCAACAGTTTTCTGTATCAATATGAGTTATAAATATTTTTCTCTGAAATAGTGTATTATGGTCTTGCAATATATTCTAGCATACATGAGGGTCTGTTTGACCCTAGCACCACATACACAATATAGATATATAATATATATGTAAATTTTTTTAAATATATCTTTTATTAAACTTGCAATTCTAAGTAAAATTGATCCTTTAAATGTTTCATACAAGAATGCACATTGAAACTATTTAAAACATAAGCTACCATCAAATGTTCCAGGAGAAGATAGTTTTTAAGTACAGTTCTACAAAATGATCTAGGAGTAACCGATTACTATCACACATAAACACTGCCAAAGCATACAGAGATATGGGTAATTGTTTATTTTGCTAGGCCAGTACTCCTTGATTCCATGCCAGATGAGAATACCACATGTAAATAACCTTTGAGCCAGGAGCTCTCACATAGTAGCAAAAATATTTTAAATAATTTAATAACATATTCACCATTGCTGTAAATTAAATGAACAAACAGTTCCAAGGGATAAAATGTGATTTAATGTTAAAAAAATGCTTTCAATTTAAATTCTCTGCATACAAATTAGATGATAAAAAACTTGATTATGTTGATGGCAACCAAAAAGCTTTTTATATAAATTCAACAATTTCCCAAGTAAAAGAGAATGTAACAGTAGAATACAAATTGATTTCTGTCTTTATTTTCTTCTTTTACCCATTCATCATTCAGTAGTATGTTGTTTAATCTCCATGAGTGTGCAGAATTTCTACAGAGTTTGTTGTTGTTGTTGATTTCCAACTTTATTCTATTGTGATCAAACAGAATACATATTAATGGTAAATGATAGCCTGGAAAGAAAGAAAACAGTATCATTTGTTGTTAGGATGGTGTAAATAAAAACAACACTAAGATATACCCATCTATTAAAATAATAAAAGATGAAAAGACAGGCCATATCAAGTGTTATTGAGGATAGTTGGAACTCTTATACATACTGAGTGATTTGTAAAATGTTTGAGGATTTTTTTTTAATTTATTTTTTCAAGTTACATCTTGATCAAAGTCACCTTCGTCCTTCCCTCCAAGTCCCACCCTCCTTCCCTCCTTTTTCACCATCTCAGTCCTTTCTTTCTCCTTGGATGAGGGATTCCTCCACATATCAAACCCTCTCAGTCAATGAGGTTTTTAAAGAAAAATATGAAATGTAAGCACGATGAAGTGTTGTTCATTTTCAGTTTTCTGGTAGAATTTTTGGGATCCCTTATGTATTATAATTTCCATTTGACTATTTTCCTATTTGTATCTTTTAAACTTTGTTCTCTTGTCTAATTACTCTAGCTAAAACAAAAAACAAACAAACAAACAAACAAACAAAAAACCCACTAAACTGAAAGGAATGTGTCTAGTAAACAGCCCTGTTTCATTCCTGATTTGAATGGATGGCCATTTATTTCTCTGTTTGGTTTCTGTCTTAATGACCTGTCCATTGTTGTGAGTGTGGTGTTGAAATCTCCCACTACTAATGTGTGGGGATTGATGTGTGAATTAAGCTTTAGAAGTGTTTCTTTTACAAATGTAGGTGCCTTTTTATTTGGGGCATAGATGTTCAATATTGAGATGTCCTCTTGATGAATATTTCCTTTAATGAGTATGCAATGCCCTTCTCTATCTTTTTGATTAACTTCACATGGAAGTCTATTTTATTTGATATTAAGATGGCTACTCCAGCTTGCTTCCTGGGTCCATTTGTTTGGAAAACCTTTTCCCAGCCCTTTACTCTGAGATAGTGTCTATCTTTGTTAGTGAGATGCGTTTTTTGTATGCAGCAAAATGATGGGTCTTGTTTATGGATCCAATCTGTAAGCCTGTGTCTTTTATTGGGGAGTTGGGTCCATTGATGTTGATGGATATTAATAACCAAAGGTTCTTATTTCCTATTATTTTGGTGGTTGTGTGTTTCTTTTGTTTTAGCTACAGTGGAATTTTTTGTTTCCTCTGTTTTCTTGGGTGTAGTTATCTTCTCTGGGTTGGAATTTTCCTTCTAGGATCTTCTGTAGGGCTGGATTTGTGGGTAGATACTGTTTAAATTTGATTTTGTCATGGAATATCTTGTTTTCTCCATCTATGTTGATAGAGAGTTTTGCTGGGTATAGTAGTCTGGCTGGGCACCTATGTACTCTGAGGGCTTGTAGGATGTCTTCCCAGGACCTTCATACGTTTAAAGTTTCTGAGGAGAAGTCAGGTGTAATTCTGATGAGTCTACAATTATATGTTACTTGGCCTTTTTCTCTTACATCTTTTAATATTCTTTCTTTGTTCTGTACATTTGGAGTTTCAATTATTATGTGGCAAGGGGAGTTTCTTTTCTGATCTAATCTGTTTGGTGTTCTGTATGCCTCTTGGAATTTTATTGGCATCTCTTTCTTTAGGGTTGGGAAGTTTTCTTCTATGATATTGTTGAAGATGTTTCCTGGACCTTGGAGTCGGGAGTCTTCTCTTTCCTCTATGCCTATAATCACTTCAAGTTTTTCTCTATTTCAATTTTTATATGTGAGAAATCTGGGCATTAAAATGTAAATAAGGTCATTGCTGAGACCTGTGCTTTTTCTTCTCCTCCAAGGGACCATTTCTACAGCTATTATAGTATCTCAGCTGGACCAGCAATATACATCCCGAACAGCTAAGGATACCCCTTTTCAACACACACACACACACACACACACACACACACACACACACACAAACACACACTCACATTCACACAAATGCTGTATACATATATAGAAACAACTGAATGGCAAAAAGATGATGATAAAGGCTTTTGTATGAAGGAGAAAAGTGACAACTAGAGGAAACAAGATCTTAACCCGATCAGCAAATTCACCTAGGGCAAAAGTGAGGTACTAATAACTACTAGTCATGGCATATTCCCAGAGCACCAGTATCCCACCTACCTCTTTGCAATTTCTGGGGAGGTGGTACCTCCCTCTTTTTCATTACCCTTCCCTCCTTGTCAATAGTCTATGGCATTTTCTCCCACAATCTCTCCCTCTCCCTCCTCCCTTTAGGGTCAGGTCCACTGGTGACCATCTGCAGTCACACAGATCCTCTTGGGTTCCCTCAGGTATCCAGATGCCTGAGGCAAAAACTCCCTAGGTAGTATAGGACCAGTCCTTCCATCTCTTTCACCAAAGGCCCAAGGCTGGGAGCATGGCCCTTTGATGATGCTTCTGTAGACTCAGGGAAGTATTTCCAACAGCAATTTGATTTGAGAGGATCATCTTACCAAACACTGAAATATAGTTTCACAAAAGTGGAATTTGCTAAGAGCTACATGGCCAGGATCAGAATCTACACAGTGGATTTCAGAGCCTGGGCTCCTGCTGCTCACCACTTTAGATGCCTCTCTGTAGATGGCCTGGGGTTCTTCTCTAGAAGTGTGGAGGTGGCAGAATAATAATGGTAATGGACCAAATGAGATTTAGAAAAGAGTGGGTCTCTGTGTCTATATCTTTTTATTGTACCTTTTTGGGGGGCCTTTTTCTTCTGTTTGTTTTGTACTATTCTGATATGTTAATTTTTTATTAATTATACTATATAATTCCTTAGATGTCTGTTTGTTTTCTAATGAGAAACAGAAAGGAGGTAGATCTGGATAAGGAGAGAGGTGAGTAGGAACTGGGAGAAGTAGGGAGAGGGTACACCATAATCCTAATATCTTGTACGAAAAAAAATCTATTTTCAATTTTATAAAAAGAGATAGCCACATGGGAAAACTGGATCAGACAAGAACTGTTTACTAGGTACTAAGTTTATATAATACCCTAGATGTGGAGAGCCACAACCCTAAGATGGCGCCTGGCTTAAGGCCAGAAAGCTCAAGCTTAGCTGTAAACAAGCCTTATTTGGTAGCGGCTGCCTAGCCCTGTGTGCTTCCTCCTTTTGTGAGCCTATCTTGGATCATCAGGTGGCATGACCTGATTGGGTTTGAATAGGCATATAAGGGCTTGGAGGAGGAGAAGCAGAGACACAAGCAGAGAAGCGGATGTACAAGGTTCCTGAATAAACTGCTTGAAGAAGAATCGTGGTTGTGTCTTTCCTGCTGGTCAGGGGGACGCGACATCTATACAAAGGGAAGACACAACTCAGGCAACTTAAAAACTGTTGTGAAGAGGTGAAATACATAAATCAGTGGCAATCCTTATTTCTTTCAGGGCTCCTAGGTATTCAAGCTATATTTAATAGGAAATGTGATGACAACATGAATGGGTCTATGACTGGCTTATAGCTCTCTGCTGGGATCAGATATATTTAGATGCTCAGCAAACCAGCCCAGTTTTGAGGCATGATGGCCATAATACAAAGGAACAAGGCCACTTATGTGGCCTCTTACCTGGAAGACCTCTGTATTAGTCAGGGTTCTTTAGAACAACAGAATTTATAAAATGTGTGTGTGTGTGTGTGTGTGTGTGTGTGTGTGTGTGTGTGTGTACGTACCTGTACAGAAAATCCAACAATGGCTGTCTGTGATTGGAAAGCCCTTGAGGGTAGCTTCCCAATCAGTAGCTGCTCAGTTCACAAGGCTAGATGTCATAACTGGTCTTCAGTGTATGCTAGAATCCCAAAGAAGTAGGCTCTAAATGCCAGTGTAGTAATAGCTGTGTTAGCAAGTTGAGGGCAAGAAGGTAAAAACCAATGACATCGTTCTTCTATGTCCTTATATAGGCATTTAGCAGAAGATACAGCCCAGATTACAGGTGTGTCTTTCTTCCTTAAGATCCAAAAGCATGTGTATTACCACCTCAAAGGTCCCACTTTACACCAAGCAAAAAATCTCTCACAAGTGTGACCTCTATCTCTAGATTGTAGTTAATTCCAGATGTAGTTAAGCTGACAAGCAAGAATAGCCATCACAACTTCTTATCGAATTCTCAGAATTAGCCTTCATCCCTTATCTCCCTGTCTCATACAGGTGTGGGTTGAAATCAGAATCTATTTTTTAAACTGGATACTAACAAATACCTCAATATTGTCTCCTGGAAAACTGTAACACCCCATTATATCATCTAACTTTCCATGCACTTTCTCTATTACTATGTCTCACATTACTGACAGAGTAATAGGTCATATGCTAACTTTTCCCCCAAAGTCTTCTGTAGTTCCCCATTATTGGTTGGTGGGACATATGTAGTATCTGTATACTAGACAGTGACTGGGACATTGAGTTAGAGGCATTCCTTTAGTGTCTGGCCCATTTTCAGATTCCCTCTTCACAGAAAGAAAAGTGAGCTCTTCACATATATTCAATAAGTCTCCTCCAGGGCCAAGCTCCCACATTGGTTGTACAAGCCCAAGTGGTCAGCACTGTACACTTACATAGGGACAATGCTAAATGAACCAGGTGATTATGTATACATGTGAATGTATGCACATGTACACACACATTTATATACATGTAACAACAATAATTAAAGAAGATATCATAAATTTGTGAGGTGGGGACATAAGAAGGGAGGGGAGGAAGTGGTAGGAGGAGTGAAGTAGGTGCTCATTTATGATGTCCTAAATTTTTTAAACTAATTTTTAAGAAGTGAGCTCTAAAAGGTGAACTTGTTGAATAATAAAGGTTTCAATACCCAAGAATAGATACATATTCATTCATTAGAATCTCCTGGGTCAGGGAAGTTGGCTCAGTAGTTAAGAGCACTTGCTACTCATCCAGAACACCTAGGTTCAATGTCAAGCATTCACACAGCAGCTCACAACTATTTGTAAATATAGTTCCAGGGGATCCAACACCCTGTTCTGGCCTCTGATGCACAGGCAAAACATCCATACATATAAAATGATATTTTTTTTTAAAAAAGAAGTTATTGATTAATCTGCTAGCTCTATTTTCTTCAACGTCATGTCCCAACAATAGGTGACTAGACTGTACCTATGCCATAACTTGGAAAGTCTCTGTTGCCTCTATTCTTCTTTTTGTTCAAAAGAGAATTAGGATAGAAATTGAAGCACTTTGCAAATGCATTAATTGTTTTTATAATTGAGGTTTCTGGGCTTAAGGAAAAGAAGGACCAGGTAAAAATGAATCCAGGTATAAATTAGGCCTGAGTCTAGTTCTAGAGGACCTTTAGGGTTAAAGGGTGAGTAGAAGTGGAGAGGAGAGAGTAAAAATAAGAACAAAAATAAAGATTCAAAAAAAGAAGGAGGAAGAAAAGAAAAAGAAAGGACAAGCCCTGGCATAGCATTCTGAGACAAAGAACCATCAAAGATACCATTGAGTTAATTTGATGTTGTCCATCTACTGTGGGCATGTACCCTACCCTTAAGAGTAGTTTGTTTCCCCAGTGAGACTCCCTTGGAGAAAACTAGATTTTCATCTGCAAGTGGTTATCAGTTGGACATAGCTTCTGGGTTAGGGATGGGGGTATGCATCCACTTTTCCCTTTCTTGTATTTTTTCTTGGGTTCCTTTCCTTCTGTTTGTTTTGTCTTACTCTGATGTCTTTATTCTTGTTTTATATTATATTATATAACATTATATCATATTATATTTTATTGTTTATGCCTTAGAAGCCTGTTTATTTTCTAAAGATAGACTGAAAGGGGGTGGGTCCAGATGGAAGAGAAGGTGAGGAAGAGCTTGGAGGAGTACAGGGAAGGGAAACCATAATCAGGATATATCATATGAAAAAATCTATTTTCAATAAAAGAAAAATAATTTTAAAATGAATATTCATCATTGTGTGAGGATTTATATGGGAGAAAAAGAAGAGAGAATTATTATAATTATATTATTATCTCAAAAATGAGAAAATTATGTATCATCTATCAATAGTCTATTCACAATTTAAAGCCATCTATATATCAGATATTGATTAGGTCAGAGTCTTCATGACTTTTAATTATCTCTGAAAATTCCATCACAAACACACATCAGGGTGTATTTTACTGATCTAGGTATCTTTCAAACCAATTAAGCTGTCAATCAAAATTAAGTCATCACAATTTAATATCCATAGGGGATTAGTTTCAGGAACTTTCACAGGTATCAAAATCCATGAATGTTCAAGTTCCTTACATAAAATAGGGTAGTAGCTTCATAGAACCTTAAGGCATAGTACTATGTATTCATATCTGTAGATGAATTATAATAATATAATGCTAATGTCATGTATCATATGTGTGTATATATATGTATATGCACTATATAATTTAGGAAATGACAAACCACCTGTAACTGTCCAATACAGGCACATTTTTTTTCTAAATTTTTTTTAAGCAAAGGGCATGGCTTTCAGAGGCCACAATGATGATAATTCAGTAATCTAGCTTCCTGCTGGAGATAAGACTGGGGATGACAAGAAAGGTATTATACTGGAAAGTTCAGTGTTTGGACACAAATGCTGACTACAGATAAAAGCCAGGTCTTAAGAAACCATGAGAAGGAAAGGAGTATATCAGATTAATAATGTCCACAGACAACCTCAAATTGTGTGTACTTCTTACTTGTATCTTCTTTTCATTTGGTATGAGTGCCTTGGGCAGAAGATCCTTTGTATCACCTAATACACGTTATGCAAAGCCACAAAAGCCCTGTCCTTAAGAGTCAAAGGGTCTAGTAATCTGTAAAGAAAAGACTTCAATTCAGTTAGTTAACCATTCCCCTTTCCTTCACAATGCCATCCCTTTCTACTCTCATTGTCTACTCCTACTAAACCAATTATGTCCAGGGAACCTTGAAGCTTTATGAGGATAGTGCTGATATATTTATGTTATTAACTGCTGCATTTCTGGTGCCTCTTCAAATGTCTTGTATACTTCATGTTCAGAGAACAATAACCAATGATTTTGAGATTAAAACCATTGTAGTTTGTTAAAGTGAATCAATGTACCAAATTGAAGGTCCACATACACTTGCAGATGTCATGTATTGCATGAGGAATAATTTTAAAAATAAACTTTTATGTTCCCCTTTTTAAAAAAAAGTCAGGGGGTTACCAATGGGCCAGAAGCGGAGGAACAGGCTGGACTTCTCCCAGTATCTTCACTTAGTCAGGGAGAGGAAATTCCTAATACTAGGAGCTTCAGGCTATCATCTGGGAAGTAGTTGTGATAAAGCCTATCCATTAGGACTACTGGAACATGTGCCCTGCTTGTAAAGCCTGTTGTGTGAAAGGCAGGTGGCTGATAGTTCCCTTAGTTTTTGAGTTGCTAATTTTTTATATTTATTTATTTTTATTGAAAATAGTTTTGTTTATATAAAATATGTTCTGGTTATAGATACCATTCCCAGTCTTACAATTCTCCAGAATATAGAGAATATGCAGCTCAGTAAGACTGGGAATTGCTAACCAGCCATAGTGAAATTTCATGAATAAAATTAAATGTATCATCTCTCATGTGAAAACCTCTGTGTGGATTAATCTCCATCATCAAGAAGCTTGCCTTCCTCCTAGCTTCTTTTCCACCCAAATTACTATGTTCAATCATTTACCATGCAGTACACATGGTAGACTCAGCCATAACTCCCACCCCTGCCCCAGGACAGAGCTCCTCTCTGCAGTTTTTGAGTTTGTGGCTGAGATGACTGTATGTGTATTCAAATGTTCTACCACTTAGACACTCCCAGTCTTATTCCCCCTGCAGTGTTCATCTCCAAAAAAAAAAAAAATGCTGACATCAGTTTTTCCTCTCCTCAGCCTGAAGACAGTCACAATTCCAAGGGCCTGACCTTAGCTACTTTGTAGTAAAATCAATTCCCCAGACTCCCAAGCTGCCTTGGTTTACAGCACAAAAAAATGCTGCTCACCCCAGGAGACCACTCATCCCTACTCCTGTCCTAGTGTTCATGGTATGTAAGGGCTTCTCCCCAACGTCTTCACAGAGCTGTGGCTCTTACATTCACCCATCTACTTGAAAGCATGGTCCTCCTCCTGTGACACACTACTAACACTTGCAGCCTTGCAAAGGTCATATACTTAATGAAAGTTTGGAGCCTGGGAGTCCATTTACTACCCTTTAGGCTGGAATTTAATTAGTTAACCAAAATAAGAGACTAAAGATCATAATGCAAAAATTATTATTTTTATTCTATCATTAACAGGTTTATTCTGCTCTTCCCCATAGCCCAGACAAAACCAATTTCAACACCATGGTGTCTTCTTACAGATCAGATGGAAAACATCCCAACTTGTTTTACAAAGTACCAACACTTATTCAACATGGATAAACAACAGTAAGTGGATGACTAATACAACCTGGAAGCTGACATTTTCAGCCTAATGAGCCTTCTAGCAAATGTAGCAACATTTTAGAATAGTAAGAGAAAAAAATCCCGAGTCACCCAAACAGAACTGTAAGAGTGAGATGGCTCACACTCAACTCCCACCAGCTCTAGAATGAGGGTCCATTGCTTAGATTGCTGACTACTGACATTATCTAAGTTAGAAACTGCAAATATACTAGAATATGTGCTGGTCAGAGCAGTAGTATCATGTGGCAGGCTTTTCTAGCCTAGGCCTGCTCTTCCTCATCTCTCAAAGCCTCTGCATACCACACTGGGAATGATCTGGGATCACTCCCACTGATGCTTGTCAAAAACGTCAAGATTTTCATCTTGGTAGTTTCAGCACAAGCCCTTGGGCCCCACAGGAACTCATAGGAAGGGGGATGGCTGTCAGGCACCTGCCTGTACTCCAGGTACCCTTCTTGTACAAAATCATGAGTGATGAGTTTTCTGGGTTCTCCATATATAAAGTGCTCACTCCCAGCATACACGCCTATCCTATTCAACAATTCCCATAACATGTCCTCACTGATACAGTTGCCTTCCATGAATATTAGGCTCATCACCATTATCAGGAGGCCTGTCTTGGGTACGCCCTGGACATCAGCCATGATCCCATCATAGGTGAGATCTAGGGCTATGACAAGGATATAGGTTTGGGCGGCAGGGTCTACTTCCTTAATTTCAATGCCAAAGACTAACTGTATGCTCTCTGAGGCTTCTCTAAATATCTCAGGAAAGTGTTCCTGATAATTTTTGATGATATTGCTCAGCATTTCTGCCTTGGTGAATGGCTCCTTCATTAAATACATAAAGAGCAGATATTTCATCAAGTCATCTACTTTTGCATCCATCTCATCTTTAGACAATGAAACACTGCATAGCACCACCTGTGAGGAGCCTGGACTCTCCTCAGGATCTGCACTTAACTGGCTGGTACATGGAGAGGCAATCACGGCCGTGCAGGAGGAGCTAGCTCCTGGAGGACTAAGAGAAGGACTTGATGTTCTGGAAGCAGCAACGCCTTCCTCTGAGATGCCTGACATTAGAGTATAGGAAGAAGAGGGAGAAGAAAAGGAAGAGGGAAAAGAGGATGAGCAAGTAGAAGAGGATGAGGAATCTTCCTCTACTGGAACTGCAATAGTCATTAGGTTATCTGCTTCACTTTGGGCCTTGGAATCTTCTTCAACCATACATCGCCTACGCTTCCGAGGTTTAGACATGGTGCTTGTAGTCTTGAACACCGGGGAGGAGCATGAAGATGTAGACCCAGAGACCTAGGGGAAGAAGAGAATGGAAGCATACATTGTTGAAAGTCACCCCACTGGGAATCCTCACAAAGGCTGATAATAGGTTTTCTCTTGTGTGATGCCCTAAAGCCACAAGGAGTCCTGTCTCCCTGTCAGATCTGTCTTTTGAGAGACTGAGGGAGTAGTGAAAATTTCCTCAGAATGAAACTGGGCAAGAGTAGAGGCTTCAGGGTTGCCAGAAGTGTGTACGGGGCTAAGCAAAGTGGGTCTGCTGTTTGGTGGATACATGTGACCTTCAGAGTGTACACCTCACCTTTACTCTAGACCCTGCTTGGGCTTCCCCTGATGTCTGACCTGAGGAAATCATCTCAGACCAAGGCCCTCACCTAGCTCCTGCAAAAGAGGATGAGGCACCACGCGGACATAGACTGCAACACCATTCCAGGCAGACGCCGGAACAGCACTGTGACAAGTTGACCCACTCTAACGTGTATGGTTCCCTCTGTGCTCACTATGAGTTCTCCCTTGCCTTCTATCAGGGCCTGGACCCCACTCACATAAGATGGCCCTGAGTCAAAATCCTGGACCCCACCATTCTGCTGGCCTGAGGCAGACTCCTGGAACAACTAACTGCCCACTTCTCAGAAATAGAACAAAAGGCAGTGGAGGTCCCTTCATCCTGCAACAACTATTCAATGGCCACTGTATGAGGTGTCCCAGTTAATTGTGTCCATAGTAGGGATGAGCGACCTGCCCAACCCTCAACTTGATGGCTCTGCCCCTTCTCATGACCTGAGGCCACCTGCCTTAAGCAAAGACCCATTTCACTGAGACAGAGGAAAGAGGCGAGGAAGGGAGGGAGTACATCCATAGTTTATAGGGTCCTCTCAGCTGACAGGAGCGTAGGTGGGGGCTGGACCTCCATCTGTATAGGTGACTTGACTCATGCTCTTCTTACCTTGTGTCCTGGCACACCCGAGATCCTCCCTTTGATGATCTCAGTCATGGTTTCTTTGATCAGGGTCTTCAGGCCCATGAGACCGCTGTCCTAGAAATAAGACAAGGGATCAGATCTACAATACTTCCAGGAATATGGGAGTCACAGGAGACGAACTTCTGTGGGTCCCCTGTCTGTGCTCTGAACTTAGGTTGCTTTCAACTACCCCTCGGGGTTCCCGAATAGTCTGATGATAGATCATGGAACCCCTACAAGTAACCATGGCCACACACTCAGGTCAAGTTCCTCAACACTGAGAGATGAAAACAATCAGGAGGTGTGTATGGGAAGATGCCCTATTGCCTCTGGGTTGAGTGGGATCCTTGGAGATGCCTACAAGGCCCAGGCTGATCTCTGCTTTGTTCCTTTAGTGCAGCAAGTTCATAGAATGGGCCCTTTGTGACAGGTTCCCTCTACACTAGAACTCATCTTCCCAAATGCTTCCTGCCTTCCCAACTGAATTAGGCTAAGTAAGTTTGTCATTTAGTTCCCCTGAAGGCTGGTCCCAGGACACAGTCCTTCTTTCTAGGCTGCAGACACATGCAGCCATCATGAGAGGTCTATGTCTAGGATCTGGCTCATCCTGGGACTCTTACCCTTGCTCACCATCTGAGGACCTTACCAAGGACCTCACATCCCTGAGACCTCCTATCCCCAGTCCTGAGGCAGAACAGATAGCCAGCCACAACAACCACCATTCCAGGGCTCTCCAGGCATCAGAAAAAGGGCAGAACTTGTTTGAGCGGTGATAGGTTGCTTCAGATTTTCAATTCTTACCATGCTTCTCACCTTGACTGCTCGCAGATCTTAGACACTCCTCTGGTAACCAGGTGTGGCTCTCTCTGCTTTCTAGTAATGCCACTCACCTACTGTTACCTTCTTTAAAAACACAGAAGTTAGAACAGAGCCCTGCACACCCCTGGGGTGATTCTCAAAACTGGCAAGAAGAGTTGGAGTCCACTCTTGCCTTGGGGATTCTGAAGGGTTTCCTATTTACTTCTCACAAGGCCCATACTGACTCTCACATCCATCATTCAGGCCTAGGCCACCCCTGATCCCCATCTCATGACTGAGCATAGTCCATAGTCTTCCCCAGATCCAGTCTGGATTTATAACAGAAGCAGCTTTTATATGTATAGCATCAGGGGTCTCCTTGCTCTTCCTTCAGAGATCCAGTACCTTACCTGCATGGATCTGAGGCCTTTGCCTCAAAACAGGCTGGATCCTCCTTTATCCCTTACAGGTTGAAGCAAAGCTGTACTCTATCAGGTTCCTTTGTTCAGAGCAGGAGGGAGTGTGGAGGTCTATCTATGATAAAGGGACTCATTCCTAGAAGTAGGCCTCATTGGGTGCCAATTTATATTGAGTACACTCTATCCAGAAAATGTTTTGAAAGTAAACCTTCAGAAAGTGTAATTATTATCTCCTTTCCAGAAAGATACAAATATCTTTAAGTCTCCAAGTGGAAATAGAAGGGTGAAAAGTTCCTCATTTTCAATGCCTATTTGGTGCCATGCTTAACCAAAGGGGTTAAATTGCATTGTCTGGATATCCTGTAACCAGAAACTGAAGACTGTAATCCATACAAATATCTTAAAAAGCACAAAAACCTTTGCATGGCTATCTCTCCTCTAGGAACCTTTCAGAAAGGGTCTAGTGCCCCCCCAACTCCACAAATAAGGATATGGAAGAGTCCCCAGAGCCACAGATATGGAAAAGAAGGGTAAGGTTTACTTTTTCAAGTCAGTACCTGGACCATCCTCAAAGCTCCAGAACCTTGACAAAATCACTCTAAACACCCCAGTTCCCTCAATGTCGATGCTAAAGGAGAGGAAACTTATTTCCGCAATTCAGCCAGGTTTTTAAGACTATACAAAGGACACAGTGTGTCTTATTGTCCCTGCATTTCTGGAATGGGGCTTGTGCAACTTCTCTCGCTTCTACCGCAACTGGAAGATATCAGTGCTCCTCCTCTAGCCGAAACTCCCAAATGGCTCCTAGGTGCACAGACCTGTGAGAGGAGCATTTCCCCTAGTGGACCCCAGCTGAATTATCATTTGGGTACCCTCTGGGTGAACTGAAGCGGCTGTGTTCCAGTAACAACTTCCAAATACACCCTTAAAGGCAAGCTACCATCTGTCCTAAATACCTCTAAACAGCTTTCCTCCGTATTGTGTACAGTGATGGACTGGGCAAAGGGCTCAAAATATCATTGGTCACTGTTTAAAACAGTGCCCACCACAAATGTAGCTAACAGTTTGAGGTTCCCTGGCCTAGGAGAGTGGCTCCGCCAGGCCAATCTCCAATCCAGTCAGACTTTAACTCCGAACAAGAGCATGCTTCTTTATGAGAACCTCCAAGTGGGCCCCGCATGTTACTGTACTAACCAAAAGGGTGAAACTGCACTATTTTGACACCGTCTATCCTGATAGGGGCCTTTTTCACCCACCTCACCTCAGCTGAAGCACTTACCTTAACGCC